>BJCM01083588.1:0-47662 GCA_018326385.1 Flaveria bidentis | reverse complement strand
CTTCAACATAATCGGCCCAAGAGGACTCTGAAGAAGCCTGCACGTTTGATGAAGTAGTCTCCAAGTTTAATTTAGTTATTTCTTTTATGTCACATGTTTAATTCTTGCATGCATGGAGTAATGGTTTAGTGGTCAAGGTAGTTCCTACGAATAAGGTTTAGTGGAGTCATAGAGTAGTTAAGCATTGCATATTTAAATTCAGTTGTTATCTTCTTTTTGGAGTAAGAAATATACCAGAAAATTGCCCCAGCTCTCCTCTTCTTCTTTTAAGATTTTTTTGGAGTCTAACCTGCTCTAAGAGTGTATCACATATTGTCTCTGTTGAATTTGTAACAAGTAATTACTATATATTTTAAACAACTACATATTAAAAATATAAAAAGTTTCGTATCTTATTAGATCATCATATAATAAATTAGTTTTTATATCACCATGAGAATTAGATACATATAAATATATTCATATATGTTCCAAAACATTTTTAACTACCTATATTTAGAAGTTACAATACCACTATGAAGATATGTGATATTCACATATACGAGAATTAGAGCACTATTCACTTGCCGAGTTTGAGCCGAGACATCACCAGCCCAAACGAAACTTATTTAAGCTTATAAAGTAATTCTGATCGAGATACAAATTATAGTAGATTAAGGCTTAGCCGTTAAGCAATAAATAATCCCACCAATAACACTTAAATTTTCATGAACAACCTTCATAGGCCTTCAAATAAAATGTTCATCCACTTCTCATCATAAGACATCGTTTTCATCGTAACTAACCCGTTATTTAACATCTAGAAGAAGATTATAATGTTTCCTGTTTAACAAATTTTTTTTTACCATATACGTCACATCCTTCTTTTGATATTATATCCAAAAAAACTGTTAAAAAATAAAACATCTTGTGACATAAGATGACAAGGTTCACACTTGCATGTCGGGATGATAACACTGATCATATTCCTCCACATGTATCTATAATTTTTGTAACATCTTGTTAGATATTATTCTAAACGATCCCCAACCCTAATCTACTTTTATATTCATCTAACATCTCTATCGTAAAGTTTAAACTCTCAATATTTTAAAAATGAGTGTATCATGTATTACACCATCGATCTATTAAAACAACTATATATATTACACTATTACTCACTTGGGCGACCGACTTAGTTTCGATTCGAGATAAATACTTTCATGTATAAGTATGCACGAAAAGTGGTGATGGTAGTTCAATGGTTAAAGCTTTGGGCTTTTAAACATATTATTATACAGGTTTGATTCCTGTGGTTTATGTTTCTTTCTTTACCTTCTTTACCTTCTTGGGTTCTTTTGTTTTTTTTATTCTTTAACAATTTTCTTATACTTTCTTCACTTTAAATTACCTTTTCTTTAATTTCTAAATCGTAATGGGCGATACATAATACCGGTTTATATATTTGTTTTAAACTCCAAATCAACGACGCCGTAAATTCATATGCTTCTACGTACGTAGTTACGCTAATATCATCGTCGCAAAGCACATGACGAATTCGCATGTCAATCGATTAAAAATTATATTTCAACGTCTTGACATTTTCTAACGTATTCATACGACGCTTGAGTTTACGTATAAGTTTTCTTTAGTACAAAACATGGAAAACGTTGGTTGTTCACCGTTAATTGCACCACAACGAGTGAATTTAAGTAAAGTATATAGTTTTTTTCACATGTAAGACATTGTAAGCTGATATAAAATCGAGTTTGTCTATATTTTAAAACTATTATGTGCCTATTTTTAAATATGTTTTGAGTTTGTTTACGTTTTGATGTAAATTTTGTGGGCAAAAAGTTGGGTCGAATATAATACGTTTTCATTTGATGTTATCAATTCGAGTTACATTCTGTTTCAACATATATTTAGTTTGGAATGAGGTCGGACGATTGTAGTCTATACTTAATCGTGCCACACACGAGGTTGCCGCATGTGTTTTGTTTTTATATGCGCTTTGAATGATGCTATGATTCAACATAAATTTTATTTAGAGTAGCGTCAAATATAATACGTTTTTATTCGATGATATATTTTCGAGTTACTCTACATCCCGATATAAATTTTGTTTAAAATCGACCCAACTCGGTTATATTTTTCACTTTATGATGTTGTGTAAGCGCGATTGTAAATAAAACTAGTTGTTTCTTGATAAACGAAAAAGTATACTAAACATATAATTTAAAGGAGCACGTGGTGTAATAAAGATGCTTATACATGAGGAGATCCGATATAACATGGGCGCACGTGATGAAGAGTTGCCCACTCCATGAGACTTTATATTATTCTTTCCTGATTTTCCATTTGCTCGTTTTTATCTTGCCACGTCTCTTTAGAACGTGGGACTCCACGAAGTTACAAGATTCTCATGTTTGTGAACCGTATTTTCTCATCTTGAAAGAGGGATAACAATAGTACGAGTTTGGGACAATCTATAATTAGCAACCTCGGTATCATATGTGATTATTTAATCGTGTTTTATACACGTTCAATGACTGTTAGGTATTGAGCTATTAGTCGTCAAGTATGCGAGTCATACCTACATTTTTGGAAAGAAGATGATATTTTCAAAAATTTTAAGGTTAAAATCTCAGTGTATAAAATATGTAGATTTAGAGATATCATTTAGTATGCATGTGAGTTAGTCGTTTGAAATAAGGTATATAGGCTTACTTGTTGTTGCCTAAATATTAGTTAGTTTGTTAAAGAATAGAGTTAATTACATAATGGTCCATGTAGTTTATCGAAAATAACAAATTTAGATATTAAGGGTTTTTATAACAGGTTGAGGTATTATGTTTTTAGTTTTGTACCGAGAATGGATATTAAAACTAACACACGTTAGTTTTTCTATTAAATTATAAAAATAACTAAAATACCCATGAATAGTATTCTCTTTTATAGGGACCATTTGTGTAATTACCTATTATTTTAGAATAATCCAACCCCCACCCACAATCCCTACCCACATCACTTTTAAAAATCAGACCACCACCACCGTTGAATCCACCACCGTTGAATCCACCACCGTCGTTACCCACCATCGCTGCAACCCACCACCACCATGATCAACACCCAGTTCAGATCCCAAATCACATCTAAATCTACCATCGCCGCCCCATTAGAAATACCCCAACCCACCCATTGTTGTCTCCCTCCTACTTTAAATTTAGACCACTACCACTAAAACAACAGTTACCACCTATAAACCACCGCCATTTAGCCACCACTATTGGTCACCATCAACACCATTTTGACTGACCAAACCCATCTGACAAAACCACTACAACCAGTTGCAATCACACCATTAGTTTCCCACACCTCAGCTTTTTCTATAACCCTAAAACCCAATTGGGAATTCTTGGTTTTGGATATTGTAAGAAGATGTGGTAAATCAATGGAGATGAAGCGGTAGTGGATTGTGCGATGGTGTTGATGATACGACGATGAAGATGGTGTTGATGATGCGACGATGAAGATGGTGTTGATGATGCGACGATGAAGATGGTGTTGATGATGCGACGATGAAGATGGTGTTGATGTTTCATTTAAAGAGTTGAAGAAAATGGTGGTGGTGAGATTGATGTATGGAGGTGGTGGCTGACGATGGGAGCTGTTGGTGGTGGTGGCGGGTGGTGGGGGCTATTAGTGGTGGTGACCAACGGTGGGGGCTAGCAGTGGTGGTGAAGAAATTATTCTGAAACCTAAGTAATATATATATATATATATATATATATATATATATATATATATATATAAATAAAGTTACACACCCAACCTCTTATATATATTAAATGACACAAATAGTCCTTATAAGTTTAGTAGTCATTATAATGTGAAAAGACAAAAATAACCTTAAATTTAACAGAAAAATTAACGTTTGTTAGTGTTAATACCTTAACTTGTTACAAATTAAAAATACAATACCCAAACTTGTTTGAAAAAACTTTTAATACACAAACATGTTACAAAAAAAACTCTTAATACTCAAACTTGTTACAAAAAAACTCTTAATACCCAAACCTATTATCTTAAATAAGTCACATACATCAATTGCATAATTAAACCTAAAGATTATTTGATTGGTATTTTTAGGTGTATATATTTTTCTTACCATTCTATTTTTTTATATGATTTTATACTTTTTTAGCAACTATAATAAAAAGTGATAACATATATTCCATCGTCTCATATCTTGTTTGAAATATCTAATATGTTAAATCTTATGATGAAATGAATCCCTATAAAGACAAGATTATTATTTATAGCATATAAAATTTAAATAACATTGTTAAATTGAACACAAGATCAAGTTCATTTTCTATGTAATGAAGCTAACAGGATAAATCATTACGTGTCAATATTCAAGGAAAAATAAAAAATAGAATTTAAGTTTTTTTAGGTATATGGTTCGGGTAAACATGTATCTAATTTCCAACAATGGTGTCGGGAATCATATAATATCATACCATACCTAAATCCATAAAGTGTTATTTTATCAACCTCATATCAATCTCTTTGTCAGTCCGGCGGTTGTTTCCTTATTTTTTCGTCGGAGTTTTAGACGGCGTTACCATTGGTCGCTCCACCTTTTTCACCGCGTGTGTGATTGTGCCTCGATTGTTTTAGAGAGATTGTGACATTGGTCGTGTCAAACCCTATAACATCGATGGCGTCACCATTGTTGGCGATTGTAATGGTCGTTATGGCGGCGACATCTGTTTTTTCCGATTATGAGGGTGGAGACGGTGATGGTGTCACTTGTCACTAGGTTGAGGTGAAGCGACTGTCGCGGTGGTACCACTGCCTCTGGCCTCTCTTTGCCTCACAATCCGTTTCATACCCGTTTAGGGTTTAATGATCTCGCAAACCACCGCCGTTGTGCCGTGCATGCATTGATGCTGTTGATTCATGCCCCCGGTGGCTATATGTTGCAATTTGTTGGTGAGGGTGGCCTAGGGTTCATCTTAGACATTGAAATGATGTTTCTGGGTTTGATTTGTTGTTTAAAATGCTCACTGAGTATTCAGACATTGGGTTTTCCTTACCCGAGAATCGATTTTCATAGTATTTGATTCATGTTTGGTCTATGATATATGTTGGGTGATAATGATGATACTAAATTGCTAATGGTGATGGGGTCACTTATGTCGGTGACGATGAATCTCGATTCATCCGAGGTTTTTTTAGAAGGTAATAATTCCCCATGGGGTTCACTATGCTTGGCGATGTAAGAAAATAGATGTGTTCATCGCTTTGGCTTGGCAAACTAATATGTGCGATGGCAAAGAACAACCATTTCCGACAACGAATTTTAATAGTTTGAGGGTGATGATGATATGAAAATGTATGTCGTTTTGGCGAGACAATCTATCTTTTGTAGCCACGACACATCATTTCTAAGCCTTCTAATCCGGATTTGTATCGTTGTTTGGTGTCGTAAACAATTTTGTTACTGCCGCGAAGTGCGGTTGGATACCATCTAGTTTTAATTTAAAAACCTTTTACAACAAATAGTTTATATGACCATGTAGAGTGTAAAAATTATACGCATTAGAAAAAGTTAAGTTCTTTCTAATACTAGTTAGTATATTAATAACTTTATTACCTTATAAATATATGACCTCATTTAGTAGTTTTTAGTTCTTTAAATATATAACCTCATTTAGAGTTGAAGAAGTAAAGCAGGCAACATGATGCACTAGTTTGTGGCTTTTTTATTATTCAAGAAGCAAGTGTTAAAGTACCAGTTTGCACCAACTTAGCTCGTAAATATTATAAGGGGTGGGGAACTCGGCATGGCATAATACATGTATAACTCCACCCACCTTTGACGGCAGAGGGGATGAATGAAACCGGTTTCTCTAGCGGTTTCATTTGGTTTTGGAACCTATTTAGAACGTTTTGAAACCAGTTTTGATGCGCACCTTCAAGAGAAGGTGATGACATATACTATGGATAACACATCATTAAATGATGGTGTATAGTTGGTTTTTGGAGAAATAGGTAACTGTAATTATGTTAAGTTAGGTATGTGGTCCATATTATTAATTTTTCTGTTTATCGTAGATTGAAAACACAATTGCAACAAATTGACATTTAACATGACAATAAATTTTATCTTTAAAATTGAGACTTCCACAACCTGCAAATAAAATAATATAGTTAACACATAAAAGAGACTAGTTAACACTAATGCATAACACATACTTCAATAAGATAAATTGCTTTCTTCTTCCCATTCAAACAGAATATTGTGTTTCGTCAAGATTAGTCACTGACTCATGGTGACTATGATTAAAGTTTCTCTTAGATTAAATAACGGAACAAATGTACGATGATGATGATGATGAATCTATATTTAATCCCGCATGCCAACCTAAAACCGAAAATCACCACAAATTAGACCATAACATTTGATTACAAATGAACAGAACAATAAATAAATTTAAAAAGTTAACTATGTTTTCTCTAGAGATAACATCATGGATGTTTGGAATTGTTTATTTTCTTCTTATTTATGACTTATTAACTTTCAGTTAAAAAAATGTTTGACAAACTCAAAAGGATTTTTTAAACAGACTTGTCATATAAGGTAAACAAGAGGTATTGAAAATTAAGAGGATGAATTACTTATTGACTTTTAAAACTAATTTTGTTTTAATTTCCTATTATATATACATTTCTACTACCGCATATTAACTTTCAACATTTTTAAAGTATGTATTTTTTGGTCATTTACAACGTTTTAGTTTACAAGTTAATCCAAATATTTTTTAAATAAACTCATTTTGAAAAATCATAAGTTAATAAGTTTTTTTTGTCAAAAGCCTTTTGCAATTAAAAAAAACAATAAATTCTAGATCTGAAACTATAATTCAAACAATTTCAAGGTAAAAACTAAAGAGACCAACAAACTGTTGTGAAAAAAACTATGAGATAACAAACAATCAACTTTTTTCAGACAATCACCTATTTCTTGAAAACACAGTTCTTATTTCATGAAAATCAAAAATCCAAACACCCAATGATTATGAGTAAGCATTATTTATTCATAACAACAATCACAAAGACTAAATACTCAAATCACAAGACCACTATAAATAATAATAATCATCATACAAATCAGGTTCATAAGAAAGTGCAAAAAGATATAGATTATAGAAATACATAACAGTAATACCAAAAAATTGTTCTCAAACAAAAAAGGACCAGATAAACTAACCAAAAGAAATTATAGTCTAATCAATCTCATGAAGAGGTGCATCGACAAGAACATCATCAACAATCAACTTCCCCTTTGATTTATCTGAAGCACAACCCTTCGCCTGACGATAAAATTAATGCACCATGAAATTCTACTATATAATCTGTATAGAAAATGGAAGATAGAATAATAGCAAAAAAGGGTGTGTTGAAGTTGCCAAGTTGAAACCAAACACAATAAGTTCAAATCGGTTGATTCATGTCAGACTCTGATGGATCTCATCATCGATGAGTTCATCTGAGAGAAAGATAAGAGTATTTGGGTTTTGGAAAGGAAAAATCAAGGTTTAGCAGGTTGTAACATGTCCACACGCGCGCGCTGAGGGGGTGGGGGCAGTGGTTTGGTGAAAAAAGAGGAAGAATCGAAATCCTCGAGGATAGGAAAGAGAGTGAAACCGCCGGTAACATTTGTTTCTAGAATTTTTTTAGAGTTAATTTTGGTTTTTGTCCCTAAGTTTTGTAAATTATCTTCACTCGAGTACCAACGTTTATTTTGTCTTTATTATTGTCTTGAGTTTTGCAAATCGTTTCTATTTTCATCCTCTTGACTAATGGAGTTAACACTTTTAGTTAGATATTTTTAAAAGACCAAAATACCCTTAAAGGGTATAAAAACATCCCATCTCTTGTTATTAAATCTCCTGTGAATCAAAATCACACCCAGAACAATCAAGGTTCCAATCAAAGCTCCTGAGATGACAAAAATGATGTTTTTGTTTGATTTTGATAATTTTTATTTGGGCTTGGAACTGGAAGTGGACAAAGACACCTCGAGTATGTAATTGGCCATGGGAAATTCTTCGGGGCCGAGGGTGGGACCGACTTTATCGATCCAATAAAAGACCGTGACTATCCCGGCACAATTGGTGGGGCTAGCGACGAACTCATTCGGGGAGGTGAGGCAGTAGGCGAACGTCTGTCGAACATGCGTGAACGACGAGATGTGGGTCTGGAAGTCGTGGAGACAGGATGCAGTTGTTGGTGCGTTGGGGAAGTAGAATGTCTTGTTGGTGTGGAGGTGGTGCGAGAGGCCGATGCCGAAGAGGCTTCGGAGGGTGGAGCAACAGTTGTTGGTGGCGTTAGGGGTGGTGCAGTCGGAGGTGTCCCATGGGAAGGTGGTGACGTAGTTGAAGTTGATGGAGCGTGCGGTGTTGTGTGGTGGCGGTGGTGTGTGGCGGCGGCGGTGTGTAGCGGCGACAGTGTGTGGCGGTGGTGGTGTGTGGTGGCGGCGGTGTGTGGTGTTGTGGAGAAAGAAGAAAGAATGAGAGTGAGATGAATTTGAAAAGTGAGTTTGTGATATTTTTTATAGCCATTAGGGGTATTTTGGTCATTTTGAAATAATCTAACAGAAAATGTTAACAACGTTAGTCAAAAAGACAAAATAGAAACGATTTGCAAAACTTAGGCCAATAATAGAGACAAAATAAACGTTGGTACTCGAGTGTAGACAATTTGTAAAACTCAGGGACAAATGTAAGTCTTTGTTTTATACGGTTCAAATTAGAAGCTGTAGATTTTAAATGACGAGAATCTTACCAAATGGTGGTTGAGATATATTAGTAATCACATATGATGTGCTCAGTACAACATGAAATTTTTCGTTACTTTTCTGCTCAAACTTTTCTGATTTTCTTAATTACTATGATGTTTTTAGTTAGTATGGGCTCAACACTGTTAAGGTGTCCAAATACATCATTCTACAATTTCTGAGAATAATTCAAGCCCAAATACATACAATGGAAGCTTTAAGCCCATCAGTATTCGGCCTTAGGCTCAAATATAAAATCAGCCCACAAAATGAAGTCAGACCATTCTCCATTAGTTGATCCGGTTCGATAGGACCAAGTCAGACCGAGTTACTTCAGGTCCGGTCTTTGGTCTCAAAATCCATGACTTCCTTTTTCAGGTCCGGCCGGTCCTGTTTGATCTTGCTCTTTACATATCTCGGCTCAATATTCCAAGAAGGGGAGACCTAAGAGATCAAGTATTGATAGAAGCACCGACGGATATTTTGCTCGATAGTACTAAAGTGTTGTGGTGTTTTCTTTAAAGTGGTGAAGGTTCAAGTTCTATCAATGACGTTTAAGAGTATATTAATGGGTGTGTGGTTTCGCTGTTCAAAAGTATTGCTAAAAGCACATGCATGGTGCTATATACATAGGGAAACACACACATATATCTCAAGATTTAATAACGACTCGGTGGTGACGAACATTGAAAATTATGTTGTAAATTGAGTGAGAAAGTCTAAAAGTGCCAATAAGTTAACTCATGCAGGACATGATCAAAAACTAGATCCAAAATTCCAGCTAATTGAATCTAGAATGTTAAAATGAAAGCATTTAAATGTAAAATTTGGAACAAATGTTAAAAGGGACATGATAATATATGTTAAAGAAATTTATTTCATCAACTTCAGTTTATATCCGATAATTTTTTTAAATTTATTTTTAAAACATATAATTTTCACACTCTCTGATATTCTGATAATACTATTAAATCCACATCTAGGGATGGGTAAGCCACAGACTCTTTGGTCTTCAAGTAGCTTGCTTTTTAAAACTTTTCTCTAATATCAAAACTAAAATACTGACCAGGTATAACTACTATATATATATATACATACTAGCACGCTAGCGACACAATTTTGGTAACTATATATGTTACAAGTCCTTTACGTTATGTTTCTGAGTTCATTTAAGAGAAGAAAAGAAATGAATAGAAGGAAATAAAAAAATTTATTGTGTTTCAGAGCTCTTTTTAAGGAAGGAAATGAAAAAAAGTAAGAAAATTGTGTTCCCGAGTTTATTTAAAGAGGCAAAAGAAAAGGAATAAAAGAAAAATGTAATATAAAATAAATCCTTTCAAATTGAAATGAAATAGAGAGAAAAAAATGAAATGAAGAAAAAGGAAAGAAAAAAAAAAGAAAAAAAGTTTTTTTCTTTCTTTTTAATTAAACTCGAAAACACAGCGTTAAGATCCTACTATCTAAAGAGACTTCGTAGGCACATCATGGAAATTAAGTACGGCCCAGCATGAAGTACATGTATCTATTACACATGATCATATCAATAGTTCACCAACAAATCATGGAAAAGTTTTGACAAGATTCAATTAAGAAGGGTATGTTATTGATTCATCTAATTTAATTTATGTTTTCTATATTTTTTATACATACATATAAATACATGAAGAGAGATAGAGATAATAAAATGTCTTAATAATATAAATGGATGTTTGTATAACCAAACCATTCAATTAAATCAACACAAAGATTTCATACGATCCACAAGTTCACTTGCGTTTACTTTCTATAAAACAAACGATTCAAACACATTAGGTAATTAAATAGTCATATTGAACTATTTATATATGATTAGACTTGAAAAGTCCTTAATTTCAATCTTGCTTTAGGCTTTCGACTATTGTAATACCGAACAAATTAATAGAAATTAATGATTAGTGAATTTTTATATAAAAATCATTATTCCTAAACTATTAAATTTAAAAATGAAGATGATGTTAAAAATCCTGATAGAGGTGTAAAAAAATCTAAACAATAAGAAATAAAGATGTATATAGAGAATCTGATAACACTAATATTGTTATGAGTTTATCACAATTGGAATCTATAGCCCTTTTCCTATTTAAAAATGACAAGATTACATAAAAGAACTCAAAACTGAATTTTTATTGAAAACATGACATACACTACTCTTGTCCCAGCTAGCTATTGACGAATTACAAGTCACTTTCTTCCAAAGTAACACAACTGAAGTAATATTAAGTTATTTAACATTATCACAGATTAAAAAATGTGGTTATGTTGGACCAAAGATGTTTTTGTAACTTGTGAGAACACATATCGGAATATTGGGGTTTGAGCTTTGCATTTGACTGTATACTTCCATATCGAAAGCGTATATTCCGTACCATTGAAAATGTTTCTTTTGTCTTTCAATGTAAAGGATATATTTTATTTCGAAATTAAAAGAATTTGGTTTTGCTGATGAAATGGGATATTTCCTTGGTGTAATTTTATATTTTTATTTTTGACACTAAACCATAATTATCTTTTTGGTTTCTGATTAATATCGTTTTTGTTATTTCAGTACTTATATTTTATTTTATTTTTCTGTCTATATTTTTATTGTTGACCAAAAAGCATTTAATTCATATCTAGATTATGAAGATGGTGTCTTCAAGAATGAAAAAAGATAGTATATATGTAGATGTATACAAGCTAGGCTAGAAACTCTTGTATTATATGAATTAGATCAAAATATTATATAGTTAATAATAAAGATTTAGTAGTTAAGAAAAAGGAAAATGAAACATGCTTATTTAGTAAAGAAAGAGAATCAAGAAAATAGAATGATAATAATACAGATTTTAAAAACTAAGAAAGAAATAGAAAAAGTAAATGATTTCTTACAAAAATTATAACAAGTGACACACTCATTTACTCATTTATTATATTTTTTTATATATAATAAAGAAATAACTAGGATGAAACATTTTATTTTTTGTGAGGTTAATTGTTGATTTTCCTGTATATTTCTTCTCCATAGTCATCTCTTTCAAATTAAAGATAATTTGGTGAGAGAGGTTTCATGTTTTTGACGTTGGGTTGATGAGCGAGGACAAACTGTTTTTACCAGAATGTTCGGTAGCCTTAGTTACATGCATTGGGAGTGACGTAAATGCTTCAATGCACGATGAGGTCAGTTTTCGTGTGGCAATCATCTTCACCAATTTGTTATGCTTGAAGTTGTGGCTTCATATAACCTTTGGTTTTGGGACATGTTTTTTAGCATGGCCGGTTCCAACAATGGCATAAATATGCTTGATCAATTGTCCGATATGATAAATGAAATCATACCTATCTTTTCTGTTAAACTAAAAGAGCTATACTATTAGCGAAATATTATTTTGGTGATGGTATATATACCCAATATTTTACAATCGTAAAATCTCTTACGTGCTCCAAAGGTCCTAGGGTTGCAATATATAAGGTTTGAGTGAACTTTTTGGAGGTTGAAGAGTAAGTGGTACATCTTGGCAAATCCTACACGAGTTTGGTGATCTCAAACTAGAACTATCAACTTAAGGGCATATTTATGAGCATTCATTATTAGATTAATGTATGTTTTCTATTAATTAAATTATTGTATGTTATTTTTTAAGTTTAGTTAAAATTAGTTATTATTTAAACTTAGTTGATTTTAGTTATTTATTAAAAATGACAAACAATGAATTAAATTTACATGCACCATGGGCATCCTTTTTGATGTGAGAGTTGTGCTAAAATTGTGTGAGTTGAATTGACATGTGCTTTTATTTTCACACTGCATGCCCTCACTCACACACGTATACTCTTCTCTAATCGTGAAAAGAGTGAGGTATTTTCCAACTCCAGTTGTAATTAAGCATAATCATGATGGATCTTTCACAACATCGATTCATCACACTATGGGTTTTGTATCGACTCAGACATTTAATCCTATTGTTAAGCTCACTACTGTTTCATTCTGGTTTTTAGAACTCGACTGTCGAAGTTTCTAATAGCATAAAGTTCCCTTAATTGCTCTTATTTGACAATATATTCAATTTCATTAACTTATTAAAAGTCAAACACCACATATGAAAGATATAAGCCTTTTGGTTTTTCTTAAGAGGGAACAAAGAGAATGTAATTAAATACATAAAAAGAACCACACGTAGGGTCATCATTCGTCAAAAAAACATTAAGCTTTTGCTTCCCTCCTTATGTCGGCCATTAAATAGCTCTCAGACAAAAATTTCCACACATTCATTCCCTTATAAACCAACTAATATTTTCTATCTATATAAATAATTCCTACATGCTTTCTTGTTTTCTGATTTTGAAAGCTACATATCATGGAGAATTATTGATGGTCTGACGATACCATTTGTTATGTATGGGACGTCGTCTTCTCACGTGCGAGTAATCCATCGTAAAGAACTCGTGAGTCGGGTTGGATCCTTCTATCCATTCCTGCCTTGTACCTTTTGCTGCATGCATCATCACATTTACTTCTTGTACTTTCTTGTATGATTGATCTGTATACACACATACAAATGTCACAATCTGAATCAACCAGCAATAGAAACAAGCATATTAGCGCCTAATGAGTCAATTCTGAAATGATGCGAGTGTGCACTGATGTCATAATTAGTAAAATCCTAGTACTAGTGAAATGTGAAGACATATAAATTGTTACATGCATGCATGACATACCAAATTGTTAATTAATGAGTTGTGTATATATGGTGTGTAATTACCGGTGTTTTAGTTGTTAATTTGATCATTTTCCTCTGAAGACATAAATATTGATGGTTGTGAATGTTAATTACTATAAACATAAATGAAAATGCTGAATCTTTAGGGTTTTAGACATTCTAGATAACTTGTACTTGATATCCCCAAAAAAAATTTTACACGGTAAAATCTCACTAATAAAAACTATTGATAGGTCTGGAGGGTAAGATGAAAGTAAACATTTCCTATATCTCGGAAAAGAGAGACTCCCGGTGAGACATCTGGCTCCAAAAACCAAATTATTTTCACACATGTTTTTCCACAAAAAATCTATCATAATTATTTGAGTTTCAGTTTTCGGTCACATATTTCCCATACATGTTTCTAGGGTTCAAAACAGTAATACATCACATAAAACTTTATGAATTACAATTTAGTGTGGTGAAGTTAGGGTTTCCCCAAGGGGCATATATAAAAATATTATGATGAATAGATGAATTGCTACCTGTAGAACCTTTATTTTGCCCAATGGAAGACACCAAATCCTTAGCTTCATGGCCTTCAATCTGATTGAATCATATAAAAAGTTAAACTCATATTCAACCCTAAGAAATTATGGAAATTAAACTCTCTATGACTTCTTAATATTCTTGTTGAGCTAGGATTTATAAACCTACCTTATTATTGAACATTAACTTTCTTGGCAGTGCAGGATGATCAAGCAGGTAGCCATTACCTGCACAAAATATACATACTTAATTACTAACACACACACATAAACACACACACACACACACACATATACAGAGCTATGTAAACATTACCTAACTCATGGGAAGCTTGGAGCTGATGAGTATTGTGAGAAGCAACATTAGTGGTCAAAAGTGAGAGTGTAACACACAACATGGTAAGTAATAACACCATACTTGCTTACCTTACAGATTACTACAATATATATTCTGATATATATATATATATATATATATATATGTATATATCCCTACTATATATAGTTTGAAGGAGATATTCTTTTCTTGGTTCTACCAGAAATTTATATTACTAGAGTTGGACAAGATTCTCAGCTATATATGTGCAGACGTACACACACAGACACACATATGTGTGCATATATGTTCTTGCAATCTTGCGTGCGCGCGTGCATGTATATATATATATATATATATATATATATATATATATATATAGAGAGAGAGAGAGAGAGAGAGAGAGAGTACGCAAAGCACAAAGTAGAGAGTTTCAAAACGAAAGTAGTGCATAAAGTCCGTATTAATGGAGCCCTTTTTAGGGAGAGGAGGCTTCAATTTACAATGGAGGCATTTGCGCTATTTTGTCACCAGTTTGGTGGTAGGACGTACTGCTCACTATTTTTATATCAAATTAAAACACACCCTCCATCACAGACCATAACTTTTAACCTGGTTCTAAAATTTCCCATAATTCTTTAATTAATATGAAATTTAATCTCAACCAACTGCAAATGGTCGTTTACAAATACACGACGACCAATTACGGATAAAGGGTTGATGTCATCTAGTGACAGGTGCAAGCCGCTCGCTTTGAGTATAAAGCGAAATTAATGGTCGTTTAAGGTGGCGTCACACGTGTCCACTTAAACGGTTATAATGTTAAGGTAAACGACCATTTAGGAGGTCTTTTTTTTTCAAACTTTTATTTGCACTAATTTTTTTTAGTCCTGCTTATACAATGACCTCTCGTATAATTTGTAGGAAACCCCAACAACATTTCCACTTCATTTACTTAAAAAAAATGAGTGCTTGATATGGTTGCATACTTGCATATGTTAAAGTGCATATGCATGCATTCACCGCCGGTGATAAAATTATTGTGGTCTTGAAAGTACACATGCATTGAATGGAAAAACTTACTCGCATGAGATTAGGGACATTGAAGTCTTGATAAATCTCCACACAAACGAAAAAAAAACACATATTTCGATAGAATGTTTGAAATCCAAAAAAACCTCCAAATAGATTACATATTCCTACTTATAAAAAAAGTATCTTGAGATAACACGTGACAACTTCACAATCATTTTATCAAAAAATTCTCGCTTATCTTTCCTATTAAATAATTACTTTAATTACTAATAATTATTTTTTAAATTTAATAAATTAAGAAAGATATCTTTTTATTAATATTTTTTCTAAATAAAAAAACTTTTTATAAAATAATAGATTTTTCTAAAGCGTAAAACTTTTTTAAAATATGAATATTTTAAAATTGGTATCTTTAAAAAGTCAATTTTTAAAACAAAAAATAATTAAATTTAGGAGTTATAATAAGGAAATTTTTACAATAACAATTTTATATAGTTTGTTTTTTAGCAAAATGTTTATGTTATTTGGAAAAAAATTTAAAATAAAAATTATAAAAAATTGATATCATCATTTTATTTCTTATAGTCATTTTTCATACGTAATTTCAATCATATTTATAATTAATAAATTTTATTATATTAATATTTTATTTATTCAACTCGTGTAACACACGGGTTTACTAAAGCTGGTAACACATATTTCAGTAGCATGGGTAGTGGTCATAAAAGAGAAAGTTGTACGGATAAGATGATCATCTAGCAAGCTACTTACCGGTTCTAGCATGCATCACCATAACGATGTAAACATGCATTGTGAAGCTGGTGTAAAGAGATCTAACAAGCTTAAATTCTATTATAATAATATTAGTTAATAAAATGAACCTGATATCTATAAAATCTAATTAAAGGTTCCTAATTAAGGCTCACTCTAACAACAATATAAACAAAAAAGCACCAAAGTTTGTGTAAATGATTCAAAATGTAAAAAAATGTATATATCGATCTGTAATAGAAGATGTTAGAATTGTTTGAGAGTATATATTCTAATCAGAATATACATCTTCCATATTCCTAGTGGTTACATTTTTTCATTCCCCTATGGTCAGGGTTGGACCCGAGAATCCCGAGAATCGTCGAAACATATTGGGCCCTGGACGAGTTGAGGAAAACGGGCCCCAACTCATATATAAAATTTTGACATTGTGCGAGTAGAAAAAATGAGACTATAGTTCGATCAATCGATCGTTCTAACCTCCTGTGTTCTGATCGTTCTTTTACATCTCTCACCCTAGATCGTAAATTATTTTGTTTGAGTTTAAAATGGGTTTAAAGATCTAGTAATAGGTAAAATGATAGTAGCTAAAATAATTAAAATATTAATGGATTCTGAAGTTTGTTAGGATTAAAATAATTAAAATTATAATTAGTTTAAGTGTTTAACAAAGTATATAGGGGTTTTTATACATACATAATATATTTTTTAAATTTTGGGCCCTTAAGAGATCAGGTATTGAGCGGTCGCCCACTCTGGCCCCCTCAGGGCCGACCTTGCATATGATACGTGGGTAGGGAGGGGCGTTTGGAGACAATGGTAAGTTAACACTGATCAAGAACAATTTGTTCATCATGGCTTTTGTTGAACTAATTGGGAATATGAACACGGAATTTGAACAATTTAATAAAAAGATGATTGAAGAAAGAATAAAATTGTAAACTTGTATTAATTTTGGATACCTCACTTATTACATCAAGTCCTTATTTATGGTGAATAGTGAACAATAACATATACACTCAACAAATGTTGAGAATTTACACTAAGGACCCTATACTATATCTTTCGAACGGAAATAACCCTTCGGAAGATTCCCTTCGGAAGATATACATACTTCGGAAGATATACAAAGTAAACTTCAAATCCCTTCCGAAGCAAACATAACCTTCGGAAGATATCAACTTAGCTTCGGAAGAACTATGTTAAGCTTCAGAAGAAACTTAACTTCGTAAGAGCACTTGTTTTGGCTTTTAATACTTCACAATCTCCACCTTAAAATCCAAAACAAGATTTTAACCAACTCCCAATGCATCCAAGCAAAACTTGAACTTCATACCAGGCAGAGATTTTGTAAACACATATACTGGATTCTCCAAAGTAGACACACCTTCAACTTTTACCTTCCCAGCATTCACCACACCTCTTATGAAGTGCAACTTCACATTAATGTGCTTTGTCCTCTCATGAAACATATTATTCTTTGACAATTGAACCGCACCCTGGTTATCACAGAACACCACTAAGTCTGCAACTTTTATTCCTAACTCAAAAATAAAACCATGCAACCATATAGCTTCCTTGAATCTATTAGTCAAAGCTATGTACTCAGCCTCTGTTGTAGATAATGCGGCTGCAACTGAGCTTTCCAACTTACCAAGTTACCCAGTTTTTGAAATGCATATCCTGTGATAGATCTTCCTCTATCCAGATCCTTGGCAAAATCTGAATCCACATAACTAACAATCATGTCAACCTTCTCATGTTCATGATGCCCAAACACTAAAACATAGTGCTTAGTACCCCCTTGAGATACCTTAAGATCCATTTCACAGCAACTCAATGAGCTTTACCCGAATTTGACAAATACCAGTTGACTAACTCACAGCATACCCAATATCCGGCCTTCTACAAACCATCAAGTACATCAAGCTCCCAACAACATTGGCATAAGGCACTTTCTCCATATACCTAACTTCAGCAACTGACTTAGGACAATCAGAGCTTGACATTTTAATATGAGCACCTATAAGAACAGTTATTGGCTTCATATCATCCATCCTATAGTTACTTAGCACCTTCTCCAAATAAGACCTTTGTGACAGTTTCAACACCCTGTGTTCTCTATCTCTTGTGATCTTCATGCCCAATATCTTCTTTGCTTCACCTAGATCTTTCATCTCAAACTCTGACATCAATATCTTCTTAGTAGCTTCAACTTCTTCCAAGTCAGAACAAGCCACCAACATGTCATCAACATACAACAACAAATACACAAGTTCTCATTGTATTCCTTAAAATAAACACAACTATCATAGCTACTCCTGTTAAACCCATTCATCACCATATGTCCATCAAACCTTTTATACCACTGTCTAGGGGATTGCTTCAGCCCATACAGGAACTTCTTAAGGAGACATACCTTATCTTCCTACCCCTTAACCTCAATCCCTTCAGGCTGCTTTATATAGATAGTTTTATCCAGCTTCCCATGCAAAAATGCAGTTTTCACATCTAACTGATGTAGCTCTATATCCATAAAAGCAGTTAATGACAACATAACTCTGATGGAGGATTGCTTCACCACATGCAAAAAAATCTAATTGTAATCCACCCCTGGCTTTTGAGTAAACCCCTTAGCCACTAATCTAGCCTTGTACCTTAGAGGTTCTCCTTTAGAAATTCCATCTTTTAGTTTAAACAACCACTTACATGACACAGGCTTGTGACCCTCAGGTTTATCAACCAACTCCCATGTGTCATTCTTATACAGAGATTCCATCTCTTCCTCTATGGCCTTACACCATTTTGAGCTTTCTTTCACAGAAATTACATTATAGTATGACAATGGTTCATAGATGCTTTCTTCTTCTGCAGCAACAAAGGCTAATGCAGACAAATCCATCCTATCTCTATATCTGAGTGGAGGTATCACTTGTCTCCTTTGTCTATCCCTAGCCAATTGGTAATCATCCATACCAACTTCCTGGCTATTAGAAGTGCCATGATCAACACATTTATCATTCACACCCTGCTACTCCACCTCAATCTGAACCCCACTCTGATCTTCCATTTCTGACTTCCCTTTACCTTCAATGTCTTTATACATAACATCTTCTTGGAAAATTACATCTCTGCTCATTATCATCTTAGGTCTGCCTTCATCTAGTCTCCACATTCTATACCCCTTCACACCCTCACGGTATCCTAGAAAGACACATTTGTAGGCCCTAGGTTCTGACTTTCCTTGGCTAACATGAGCATAAGCCAAAGATCCAAACACCTTAAGCTCCCCATAGTCTTTCTTTCTTCCTAACCATGCCTCCATTAGGTTTTCTCATGTCTAATGTAGCTGATGGAGACCTATTGACCAAATATGTTGCAGTTGAAACAACTTCAACCCAATACATCTTGGGTAAACCAAAACTAGCCAACATGCACCTCACTTTTTCAAGCAAAGTTCTATTTATCCTCTCAGCCAAACCATTCTACTGAGGGGTCCCTGACACAGTTCTATGTCTAGCAATACCATGGGCTTTACAAAACTGATTGAACTCATGATTGCAAAACTCCAACCCATTATTTGTTCTTAGCTTCTTAACCTTTCTTTCAGTTTGAGTTTCCATCAATACTTTCCATTCTTTGAATTTACAGAAAGCATCACTCTTATTCTTCAAGACAACAACCCAAACTCTCCTAGAAAAGTCATCAATCAAGGTCATAAAGTATCTAGTACCACCCAAGGAATCAACCTTAGCAGGACCCCATAAATCAGAATGAATGTAGTCTAATACCCCACTTATGATATGCCTAGCTTTTGTAAACTTTACTCTCTTGTTGTTTACCAAGAATATAGGTTTCACAAAAACCAAAATCACAACTCTTCAACTCAGTCATTAACTGTTGCTTCTGTAACTCCACAAACCCCTGATGACTGATATGACCAAGCCTTCTATGCCATAAAATAGCCTTAGAACTACTATCACTTGAGGCAGATGCCACTTGAGGTTCTACTACACCAGCACTGTCTAGTAAATAGATATTATTATCCTTTCTACTATCAAATAATACTATCATTAACCCCTTAATCACCTTAGCCTTACCATTTCTAAGACTAACATGGTAACCAGAACTCTCCAACATCTTTAAAGACAACAGGCTCCTTTTAAGACTAGGAATATACCTTATATCATGAAGATCCACTTCCATGCCATTCTTTATTTTCAGAATCACTATTCCATGACTCACAATCTTGCAAGGCCTATCATCCCCTAGCTTTACTGATTCAAGATCTTCAACCTTCAAATCTTTAAAGAACTCTTTAATAGGTGTCATATGGTATGAGCACCCTGAATCCATCACCCACTCATCCTCTTTCCCATTGCTTGTGACAATCAACACATCTGCACTTTCATATCCATCAGAGGAATCATCTTGTGCATTGTGTCCGGAATAAGTTTTTGATCCACTTGATTCACCCTTATTCTTTTTCTAGTCAGGACAATCTTTCTTGAAGTGCTTTTCAGATCCACACATATAACACCTCCTCTTATACTTGGACCAGGACTTTGAGACACTTCTCTGCTTGAAGTTTCTTTGTTCAGATCTTCCCTTGACTACCAAGCCCTCTCCACCATCTTCCTTATAATTAGTTCTCTTCTTCAACTCCTTTGAATTGAGAGCTTCCAACACTTCTTCCATGGTAAGAGTGTCCCTACCATACATCAAAGTATCCACAAAGTGCTCATAGGAGGATGACAAAGATGTCAAGAATATGATTGCTTGGTCTTCATCATCTAACTCAACTTCGATGTTTTCAAGATCCAACACCAAGTTGTTGAATTCATCGGTATGATCTTCAATTGACTTCCCAGGAGCCATTTAGAATGTGTACAACCGTTTCTTGAGATACATCCTGTTCGCAAGAGACTTCGTCATGTACAAACTTTCCAATTTTGCCCAGACCCCTACAACAGATGTTCCCTTCAATACTTCTCTAAGTACTTGATCCCCCAAGTTCAAGATGATTGAACTGTGTGCCTGTTCCAGCATCTCCTTCTTCTCCTTGTCTAACATTGTATTCGGCAACTTGGATTCTCCGGCCAAGGCATCCACCACTCGTTGGTGAACGAGTAATGCCTTCATTTTCAACCGCCATAACCCAAAGTCGTTCTTCCCTTCGAATTTCTCAACTTCGAACTTTGTTGACACCATTGTTGTCGTCGATCGATCTTTGATTGAATCTTGATCCTCAATTGAGCCTCTAACCAGGCTCTGATACCAATTGTTGAACTAATTGAGAATATGAACATGAAATTTGAACAATTCAATACAAAGATGATTTAGGAAAGAATGAAATTGTGAACTGGTATTAATTTTGGATACCTCACTGATTACATTAAGTTCTTATTTATAGTGAATAACGAACAATAACAGATACACTCAACAAAGGTTGAGAATTTATACTAAGGATCCTATACTATATCTTCCGAATGGAAATAACCCTTCGGAAGATATACATACTTCGAAAGATATCTAAAGTAAACTTCAAATCCCTTCCGAAGCAAACATAACATTTGGAAGATATTAACTTAGCTTCGGAAGAATTATGTTAACCTTTGGAAGATATTAACTTAGCTTCGGAAGAATTATGTTAAACTTCGGAAGAAACTTAACTTCGGAAGAGCACTTGTTTTGGTTTTTAATACTTCACAGCTTCAATTAGTAACATTACTACAAATTCGGTTCTTGGTGGTAACTAATATCAATGGAAACTATGCATCAACAATAAATAAACAATAGCATCTACTAATGATGTAACTTGTCAATGTATTGGATGAAAAACAAATTATTTTGAAAAACTTAACTAGTTATAACAAGTAAATAATATCATCTTCATGTGAAAATGTAAGCTTCTAAACTAATTAGCTATCTATGGAAACAAGCATTGATTATGAGTTGACTTTAAGAAAATGTTTGCAAAACAAAGAACTTAATTAAGATTTAGCTAATTATTAATAAAAAAATAATAATTACTGGTTATAAGATTCATAAAAACTTGTTAACATAGCTTAGAGAACATATAGACATAAACTTGTTACCATTAAATTAAAGTGATAATCTATGATAAGTTTTAATACTAACTCATGAGCTCAATTATCCAATCTTAAATGCCAAACACCCCCTAATTACCAAACCATTCATGAAGCAAAAAACCAAAATCAAATGATAAAGACAAATATTTCAAACACAAATAATACATTTAAATTAACCAAACCACAATTGAATTCGTACCACTACTACAAAACAATCCAATAAACCTATGTTAAACAAATAAATATGGCTAAAACTCATCACCTGGAGATGTTCACAAAGGATATTAACCGCTCTTCGGCAATGATTGGATCTTCAAGGGTTGATTGAATGTTGTTGTTGCTTGATTTCGGTGAAACCGTGATGAAATATTCACTCAAAATTCGCCTTAAATATCCCAAAAGTGTAGGGAAAGGGTTCGTTTCGAAACCCTAAGAGTAAACTTAAATATGATTTGAAGTTTCGAAAAATTTAGAGTTGATAGATGTAGCACACAATGCACCTGTGTTAGTATACGTTGATACCATGCGCTGGTGTCAGAGCACTAAACACCGGCTCTTTTGCAAACTTTGGCTCTTTTACTTCACCATAACTTTAATCTCTTATTAGAGTTTATCCAAGGTTATAATGTATTTATACAAATAGAAGATAAAAACTTTGACCTTATATGTCAAAGTAGTAATTGTTATGTACGTAACTAAAGTTATTAAAAAACGAGAATCAAGAAAAGAACATAAACACATATCCTTAACTAAAAGATCTCCAATATCAATATGCTTTACATAAAAGAAGAAACTTATGGCATATAAATAGTCATCAAATCACATATGAATATGTCAAAAATAGGTCACATCAAGAAACACGACCATGGACAGAAACTGAAACAAAAACCATTTAATTTCCAAGTCTAGATGAAGTTGAAAGCAAGAGAAAAACAAGCACCTTGTTTTCACTTCAATTTTGATCCCCGAATCAAACTCACAAGGGATAGAGTTGCCTCAAAAGACATTTATGAGGGTACGCGCGCATTTACTAGATTAGAATCTCTCACTCTGTGCATTATGACTTCAAAATTTACAGCAGAGAAGTCCCTTCCTCCATCCTCTATGCTTTTGTAGTCTTTTCCTCCCTACTTTTCCCATTCTTACAGGGCTGCTCGTATATTCGGTTTCTAGTCTGCAGGAAAAAAACATGTTCAAGAGACAGTAAGGAGAGTGTCTGCAAGTCATAAATCCAGAGGAAAACATTCAAACAATATGCAATTGTTTACTAGCAATTGATAAACTGGTATGCATGTTACTAGAGTTTCATTTTTACTTGTTTATTTTAATATGAATCAATTTTAGCTGTGTTATATATCAAATAGAGAGAATTACTAAATAGTGACCATTTTTTTAATGGATATCATTTTTAGCCTATAAGTCTTCTAGGCATTTACAAAAGCAGCCAATCATAAAGTTTTATTTCGGACTTGTCGGCTAAGCAGGCTAAAGGCTTAGCCAATGGCTCAGCTAGCAGGCTAATAAGTCCACTGGACATACATACCAAGTCGGCTTATATGTCCATTTTGGAAAAAAAATCTTGGTTAATCAAAGGGCTTTCGAACTTGCCACCTAAGCAGGCTAAAGGCTTAACCACGGGCCTAGCTTGCAAGCTAATTTAGCCGGTAAGCCCACTGGACATAAATCTAAGCCAATTAACACATTGTACATACATGCTTAAACCGGCTTGTATGACTACTTAAGAAAAAAATTGTCAAAACATGTCCATTTAGTAATTATCCCTATCAAATATGCCATAAAAAGGGTCAAATAGGTATACAAAGGGCTTGAAAGTGGTTTATATTAATACTAGTTTTAGTAAACTCGTGTATTACATGAGTTGAATAAATAAAATATTAAATTAAATAAAATTTTATTAATTATAAAATAATTTTCTAAGATAAGATACAATAGAAATTACATATGGGTAAGCACTATGGGTAAGCACTATAAGTGATAAACACTGATATTAATTTTTTTTTTTTGTATTTTCAAAGAATATATTAATTTTTTTTATTAAAATAAATTGTTTTAAAAATTATCATTTTCAAAAATTACCTTACTGTAGCTTCCAATTTTAATTATTTTTATTTGTAAAGTTTTTACTTTTTAAACCCACTAATTTTTAAATATTTCGTATTAAAAAGTTTGATGTTTAAAAAAAATTATTTTATAAAAAAATGTTTTTTTTAAATATTAACAAAAAGATTTCTTGCTTAGTTTATTAAAATACTTTTCAATGTAAAAAATAACTAAATAAAATTATTAGTAATTAATATGAGAGAAAAGCGAGAATATTTCATGAGAATGAATGTGATGATGACATGTGTCGCCCTTAGTTACTCTTTCATTAGAATAAGAAGATATTTTTAACGCACACAACCTTCTTTGTCTTTTTTATTCAAAGATTAAGATTGTTATTTAAATAAATAAAATTTTATTATGATAACTCACATTACTGATTTTTTTATGAAAATAATGAATTGGACTAAAAATTGTTAGCAGGTCAACTCAAACCGAGTTAGCCTGTTTGGCGGGTACTAATAATTCATTTTAACCCGAACTTGTTACCCACCCACCCATCTTGCCACCTCAACATATTATTATTTGGGTTTAAGTGTTATTACGTGGGGAACGCGAATGATCGGTTGCTAGTTGCACTGCCATCTGATCGAGTAGAGATGCCACCCGAAAATGGCATAGGCCTCGAGCATGAGATGAGTTCTGAAATGACACCTGCCATGGAGAAACTTGCCTCTCCATCAACATATCTTGTTTCATGATCTGTCACTGCCACTTTATAACCAGAAGCCACATCTTTTTGATCAACAACACTTGTTGTGTCAAAATGAAAAGTAAAACTTTCTTCTTTCTTGCTTTCATTACATGTATTCTTCAATTCACAATGTTTATCTTCTTTTTCAGCCACATTTCCAACAATAACATTTTCCCCTAACTCGTCTTTAGAACCCTGTATTTCGAACAATTATAATAGTTTATCATTGACCATACTCAATTACTCGTAGTACATGTATATAAGAATATGTCAATTTGGATCAAAAACAGTAATGACCAAGAAATGGGTCTAATGTGTGAAACGGGTCGTAAGTTAAGCATAGTTGATGCTTTCTAAATCCGGTAATATTATCGAAATAATATAACCACTTTAACAGTATCAGATAAACGGATTATTTAGAAAACATTTAGGATAAAATATATCTTTTTTTTACATAGTTTACATGTTACCAAAGACATCCATTTTTTCACCTTTAAAGTCTAATCTGAACTATGCAACTATTTGGTAGTACGCACCTGAAGAGGATGTCGATTGATATCATCGTCGTAAATGTTAGATGACACAGGGAATTTAAAGGGTGTTTGTGACCAATCTTGTTGATCAGGAGAGACATCATCTTGTAAATTGGTTGCATTTTGGACAGATGAACTTAACTCAACATCCATAGAACAGCATGCCATGGTTGAACCTCTTAACCATTCATGCTTAAGAAACTCGGTATCAAGACTCGCGTCAATCATGTCATCATCATCATCTCCATTCACAGGAAGAGAATTGCGTAAAACTTCATGATTATTATCC
Organism: Flaveria bidentis; assembly: GCA_018326385.1. Taxonomy (NCBI): domain Eukaryota; kingdom Viridiplantae; phylum Streptophyta; class Magnoliopsida; order Asterales; family Asteraceae; genus Flaveria; species Flaveria bidentis. The sequence continues at coordinate 21,718 of BJCM01083588.1, read as the reverse complement.
CTATGAATTGAAATAGTTTCATGATCATGTATTCCTTCATCAACATGAAAATCACTCTCTTTGTAGCATACTACCAATTCGGGCAATTCACATTCCACTGAATGCTTATCAACGCAAAACCTAGTGGCATTTGCTAACAAATGTGGATGAACGTCGCGTGCTGATGGAGACTTTCTAAACGCGATATGATCATCATGATTACTGGTTTGATCATGTTCTGGCCCATTGTTCCCGAAGTTGACTTGGTTATCATTTTCATTAGACAAAAAGGGATTTGTACACCTAAAGCTTTTATTCATGCTTGTATTCTGCTCATCTGTGTTGAAAGCACTGTTGAATTCAAATAAAATGTTATTTAGAACCGCACATACAATACAAATTCTTCGATAAAGATATGCAACGAACATCAATGCTAGGCTAACATGAGATAGAGAACAAAATCAGAGACACATAACACATTCATAATAATACGCAAAAAATGTGTTAGCTTAATAGGAAGGAAACCATAATAAGATTTACCAGTTTTCATCGTCATCACATGTTGGAAGCGTTTGGAGAATCCGCAAGAGCTGAGAGGCAGACATGATTCGCAATCTTTTAATCGGAGATGGCAACTACAAGAACAAAGGAAGTGTATAATTTTGTAGCTACGCGAGTTCCTTAAAAGAGATCTTGTACATTACTTAACACCCCTAGAATAACGAGTATCACTGATGATAGACTTATCCCAATATAAAAAGCTTTTTGAAAAGTATTAATAAGAAAGTAAAACGTTTGTCACTAATCTATCAACGATTACTCACATATATCATATACAAAACTTAAGTTGAGATGATCATGACTGACAAGGATATCATTTACATAAGTGTTTTTGTGTTTATGCGTGAATATATTTAATTTATAATGTTTGTATTGAATAAGAAAAAGAGGCTGGGATGTTTAACTTTACTACACATGAAAGGTCAACTCTTTAATTAAAACCTTGCCATTTCAAATCATCAAATGTATATGATGTGCATGCTTTTATTTAATATGTACAAATGCACGACGTGTATATAATATATGAAGAGCTCCACCACTAAGTAACAATATTAAAAATAAACATGTGCAGAGAAGCAGTACAAGACTACCATTTAGGAAAAAAAAAATAAAAAAATAAGCAGTTTATTTACGTCGAAATAATAACAGTCGCAAAATTATCAACCACCACTAATCTGGTCTATAACTGTATGATTGATAAAAACTAAAAATACTCTGTCACAAACGAGTTGTAAAAGTTGTGACTGTTCCATTTCGCTAGAAGAACAGTAGAAAGAAATAGAAAAGATAATTAACTAAAACAAATTAGAAAAAAAACAAAAATTAAATTAAATATGTTGTTGGTAAGTTGTTGAAAAATGAAATATAATCATAAATAAATTCTTTGAAAATTGTCAAAAATAAAAAAAGTTAAAAATTAAAAATAAAATGCTTTTTAGAAAGTTGTCATCAGAAATTTTTCACAACTCTAACACCTAATTTTGTCGGAAATTTGTTGGAATTTTTTTCAAAAAAAAGTTGTCCACTTTCCCAACATAAACTTTTTTCTCAGAAATAATCGTCACCAATAATTTTCCAACAAAAAAGTTATTCGGAAATTAAACAATTTTCTAGCAGTGGTAGAATAAATAAACAATGTTTACCTGAAAACCACCAGAGTCCACGTTTATTATTCAGTCATAAACATCATCACCGGAGAACGTATTACCTTCAAGATAATTATATTTCATGCATGTACATGCGAACAACGACAGAGGGCCGGAGAGGTGACACGAAGATGGGAAATCAGGCAACGATTCGCCGGAGATGACAGACGAAAGATGCCGGAAACCGAGAGAGAAGAAGGTGAATCCGGTGAAGGAGAATATAAATGCAACCAACAACTCCTCATGCATCATTTAGCTGTCTCTTTAGCTTTGGCGACATGGGGATGTGTTTGTATATATTTTAACCAGAGAATTTAGAATTCTTTTTATTCGATTTATAATCTAACAACTAATAAGTAAGATTTATTATTAATCAAACGTTAGAAAAGAATTTTAGTATGTAATATTTATATTTATTTAACTAATATTTTTTAAAGGACGAACTGATTAGTGCTCGATACATGGTTGAACAGAATATATTTGGGTTCTCTTGAATATCTAGTTTCTTTTCTTAATTACAACCTCAAGGAAATATTTAAAAAAAATTGTGTTAAGGTCACCGTACGTGGAATGTTTATACTGCATCTATGGTCTCAAAATTTAAGAAATTATAGTCGTGGATTGATTATTTGTCAAATTGTAACACTTGTGTTCTGTGAGTGATAACATTTTAGTTTTTTTTAAGCTAGTGTACATTACCATTGTTATAATTAGACTAATATAGACATACATGATACATAACGAAAAGGAAACTTTTATAGGTGGCTAGGTCATATTTCACCTCATTCTTCTCACTAAGCACATCAATGTCACTTTTTTTTTGTAAATTTTTTATATTTCATTTCTTCCCCTCCATGTACAATGTAAAAATGTTCATCTCTAACTATACCTTAACGGTTCTTAAAAGTAGACCATCTTTTATAAATATAAACTATTAAAATTTAAAACAATTGTTAAACTTAAATAATAATTTGGCTGCTCTATTGTTAAACAACAAATTATTTATGAATTGATGTGAACAATTAATAAGAAACAAATGTGAAAATTAATCAGATTGTTTTGGTATTTATAGATAAAACTAATTAAATTGAATGAAGTTAATTACTTTAAATATTGTCGTTGTGCAACAACTATTTATTCCATCTCTCAATAGGCACATCATGAATAATGAATCACCTCCATCACCCCACCGCAAGTGGGTGGGACGATGCTACCGCGTGATCCCGACATTTCACTTAGGCCCTCCCGCACCGCGCCTCAGCCACTGCCTCCGGCCTATAGCCCGGCCACCATATTAGATTTACTTTATGTAGGTTTTATCCAACTAAGCATCAATGATTTCCCCATATATTATATATTATAAGTTCACTTCAAAAACCATCCAACTACGAAAAAGTTGGTCCACGAAGTCTTAAGAGACGTGTGGTTTGCACGAATTCCAAGCATGACATATAAAAAGCTCAACTACAAATTAAAGAATCAAATTAAAAGTTGTCTCTGATCCATTAAATTAATCGACTAATTGCATGGTACTATTGGCAAAGCAATATTCCTAAAAAATGTTTAAACAACAATTACTAGTAATGCTTTTCCGATAACATGATGGTAGGATTTCCGATAAAATTCTTTCACTCTTTTCAGCCATTTGTTGGTGTACGTGTACGTGTGGTCCATTTACGCGTTGGATAACCCATGGTTTGTTTATGATTGATCCCTATAACTTTGATTATGTTTGAATGGTTGATTCAGAATTAAATATGTCCAAATCATATTTTTCATGGGTTTAAGTCATCTGGCCATTATACTGTAAGGTTGGTGTTCTTGGTTGTTGGAAGTGGTGGTCTCAGAACAAAAATTGAACATGTGGTCTTAGAATCCTCATGTTTTTATGTTGAATTTGATGTTATCGAAATTCGAAACCGGCTATGTGGTGTAACTGGAGATCACGACCTAAGTAAATATGTAGGAAACTTTTGTATATAATTGAAACAAAAACATCCTTATTAATCACTAGAGTACAAGAGGCAATAGAAAACAGTAAACTACAATTGCTTTTATAATTGAAATAAAGGAATAATAGAAGAAGCAAATCATAAACAGAAATAAACAAGTGTTTGGGGCTGAGAATTCATGTTCAACACGAGGTCCATGGTACAATAATCAAAGCAGTTAGTATTACCCGAGAGGAACTTGAAATTATTATGGACCAATAATTAATACCTTGTATTATTAAAATGTAATTTGTCTTTTTATTATTACTGATATTATTCCAACTCTTAAAGTAACAATTTCACTATACATATGTACCCAAAAATATGAAGAAGAAAAAACAAATGTTTTTGCATATGCATGAACCAGATAAACTGAAACCTATACATGAATAAAACCACCCTTATAATATTTATAAATTATGAGCTCATATTTATGACTTCTAAATGTATGTATAATAATAAGACACCATCTAACAAATGACAAAAAGATTAACAGTAACTATTAAATATATGTATGTATAATTCTAAATGTATGTATAATAATAAGACACACCATCTAACAAATGACAAAAAGATGAACAGTAACTAATAAATATATGTATGTATAATACCAAGACTCACCTAAGTAATTAACATGACTTAAAACAAATTAGTCGAGAATTAAACTAGAAAAATAAATATAAATAAACATCTTTAATAAATTTCATTTGATTTACATGTTCAGATTGAAACTGATAGTCAGTTTTAGCTTATTACTGTGTATTTTTGAAGTAAAATTCACTTTTGAAGTAGATTGGAAGTAACTGAACTTCGGAGTAGATTCGGGAGTTACTGCACATTGGAAGTAAATTCGGAAGTGACGTCACTTATAAAGTATATCAATTGGGAGTGACTACGCTTCAGGATTAGTTTTGGAAGTGACTGTGCTTTTAATTAATGTGATTGTAATTCTAAAATGACTAAATTTTTACAGCTTTTATAGTCTCAAACATTCAAATTCGAGTTCGTTTTAAACTTGGTTGGTTTATTGTGATGTTGTCATATAGTAGAACACAAACTTAAAAAGGAAACAAGTATATTAACATTTGTTACATGTATATATTTCTGTCCAAATTAATTTGACAAAAAAATCATTGTTTCAACTCTATGAAAAGCTCCTTCTCACTTACTTCTCCAATTTTTTCAATAATCACTTTATGTGAATAGAGATATATCCATACATGCAACTTCTTAGATGCATTTATGTGGCTTAATATTGAATGTCAGGTAGGTGTAACCTTTGAATCATTATTTGTGAAGGGAACTTAGTCTTCTAGTGATTTATAGATGTGGTGTTTTTGAACGAACCATCATATATGTTGGACCTCATGTGCCCAAGACACATAAAAAATTGATGTGGTTAAATAATGATAAATAAAAGTGTGTTATTGTTATAAAATTAAAAGAGGTTTTTATTTTATAAAATTAAGGGTTTTGAGTGTAACTTTTTATAAAATGAAAATAAGGGGAAAACCCATTTACAATGGGGATTTCGGCCGCCCAAAGGTTCTAGGGGACCAGCCATTTTGTCTTGGTCTTTGCAATCTTTTCCCCCTCCCACACTCATCCATCATTCACATTTTTCCCTCTCACAACCAAGAGCAAGAACTCTCTCAAAAACATTGCAGAATTTCGGATTTGAAGCTCCAAAACGTGGCTAAAAAATTCGTTTTCTTTGATAGTACTTTTGTAGAGTTTTGGTGTTGAGCTCCCTAACTAGCTAGGTGCTTGGAAAAGCTTGTGGGTATCACAACTTGAGGTTCTCTCTCTTGAGGGCTGGACATTCAACAACACATTCATATTCATCTCATACATTTACAATATTTGCACAAGAAAGGTTGTTTTTCTATTGACATCCTATGGTTGTTTTGTGTTGTTTGATAGCACATTATTTCACATACATTTGATCCTTATTCTTGGGTTTTGTTTGTAGTTTAATATGATGAAAATTTTCAGATTATTAACCATATCTTTAAACTTTATACCCACTGCGTTTTCAAGTTTAAATGGTTAAACTTAGTGTTTTTCATGTGATGAAACCCAACAATATATACATAGACGTTATTACATTTTACATAACATTCGTCCTGGTCTATTCAACCTCTTATTGGCGTGTCCGTTATGGTTATAGGACAATAGTCATGTTATATATGTGAGAGCTCTAGGATTTACACGCCCCACAACTTCATTCGAAATGATCTCACTTCTTTCTCTCATAAGTGATTTTCACAAATTATTATTAGCGTGAATGTATTCTTGATTTTATAAATCATAAAAAAACTATATTTATGCTTTCCCTCCTTGATGTCACTAATTTTTTCTTGGAATAGAGTAGGAAGTATGCCACTCCCTTTACACCTTGGAGGTAGGGGTACTCGTTTATAGTGACTTTAGTTTATATCTTAAGTTCTCCTATTGAACCTACAACTTAAAACAATAATTTCTTAATTATAACTAATCAAATCTTTATAAATAGTTTTATACAAATTATCATCTGTTTTGTAATATAGGATTATGTATTACAAATCGAGTGTTTAGTGTTTTTCATGTTTTAATTTTTAGTTATTTCATGTTTACAATTTATATATTATACGCACATACATTGTCCATTCTAGTTTATACGTTTTGGTCCAAAGGCAATGTTGTTAGAAAAATTAACATGGCCATTTGATCATATTACATTTATTTGGGCTACATGTGTGTGGCGTCACTACTTCAGAAAATTTAATTTGATCGAAGTTAATATTATAAGAAACTAATGTGTAAATAGCAAAAGTTAAATTAATTTGAGAGTCTATTTGACAAGAATTATACGAGTTACTTCTTTCCTCGTTTTTCTCTATGCGTTTTCTTCATCCTAAATTTTGACACTATCAAAAAAATTCAACCACCTTAATTGAGGGAAAAGATCATAGTGAATATTCATTATTCATCAACAAGTATATAGAAGATTTTTCATGTAAATGTATGATTGATATTATACGTAGAAATCCATTCTACAAAATGTCTCATCAACCTTGTATGGTGACTTAAACATTTTTATAAGTCGGTTTTTATTGTGGCTTAAACATCCTCTTTAAATCGGTTTTATTGTAGATATTCTTAATTGGAAGTAAAATCTCATCATTCTGCAATTTTTTTCTCTCATTTCTAAAGAAGTTACCGTATTATCCCAATGATACGTACCCACACCTGAGTCACCTGCATACATTAGAATATTATCTTATTGGACACACAACATTTGCTCTTCACAGCAACAATCTGATTAAGTTGGGTCGGATGCAGGCCCATATAGTGTTCAAGGCCATGAGCTAGCTAAGGAAACCCAATGGAAAAACACAAGTTTGTTAATATATGAAAGAATGCATTGAAGCCTTTTGGCCCTCACAACTATGGAAAGGGATTGCTATTGGATGGCGAATACACGGGTTTTTTTATATGTCATCAAAACTATTTCAGTTTAGTTGAAATTTTTTAAAACCAAATTGTAATTACAATGTGCATCAGTGCAAGTTAGATGTCCTGAAGTACACGATTGTTTAAGAATATTATGATTTATGATATGAAGAAACTTCAAGAGCATCTCCTGATGGGGTGCAAGGAGTTGCCAGTTTTGAGGTCGTGTATAAACTGATCATTATCATAAATATTGAAGATCGACAATTAGTGGGTCCACCAACTATAATAAAAAGACAACTTGGTTACTAGTAGCAACTTAGCTATCAATAGCAATATTTAAGCACGAGTAACTTAGGGTGTCAACACCTACAAAGTTACAGTTAGAGCTACTACCAATGGGTGTTTATACTAATGTAATCGTGTCGGTGTCGACATTTATATCCACCTATTGTCAACTGAAACGTTGTGATAGTTCGTTCTTTGCAAAACAACGACCTCTGGTATGTTTTTTCATATGAAATTCATATACGAATTCTAGTACAATTTCAATTCACAACATAGTTTTATACTTGTTCTTAATTTGATAGTGATTCCTACAAGATTTAAAAGCTTTATGTAGAAATTCCAAACATATAATTGTTGGATGCAAAAGCAACAAAGGTACTTGGACGCGATGATTTAAACTTCACCGCAGGTCTTGTGGTGACTTAGATATATACCAAGTTACTTTCACGCCAAAAAGACCAATGTGTGATACGATTTGCAAGTGTACATTTTCAAATGAAAATTTGAAGTTTTACAAATAAAAAAATCTACAAGTTGATAGGACTAACTTATTAGTGAAAAGTAAACTAAGATATAAAAAAAATCAAAACCAAATCACTGACAAAAAAAAGTCCACATAAAGCGGAGGAAAAAGTGAATCTAGTTGTGATTGATTGATTGATTGATTAAAGGGTTATTAAATTTTAATCATTTTAATTTTTATATATTTATCGGGATTAATCTTAACTTATGAAATGTTTACAAACATTCTAAACTTTTAGTTTATTTTTCTAAAGTGATCTCTTATAATTAAGAGTTAACCTTTGTTATTTTGTTGATGAAATAGGCCAACTTTGAGTCGTTTTTTAACTATGTCAACGCACAGCCTCATCGACTTCATTTTTCAGTGGCTAGTTTTCATTGTCACCTGAAATCTACATTCAACAAATCAAATGGTTTAGATCAAAAGGTGGATATTGACGGGTAACATGGTGTAAAAGTTTCAGATTGACGGATTTGATTGTTGATTTCAACTTTCTGCTAATGTAATAGCCATATAAGTGGTTTATATTATCAACGAACTAACGGTGTTAACTTTAAGTTAGTTAAAAATAATTGGAGAAAAATAAACTAAAAGTTAAAAATGTTTGTAAATATTTTATGAGTTGAGTTTAATCATGACTAATACATATGAAAGTTGTAATTATAAAAATTCAATAACCTTTAATTAAAATCTAATAACCCTTAAAAGAAATGAGACCATATCTTTATATAGATTTGAAGAAAGTGATATTTATTTCTTTTCAAAACAAAATATTTATGTATGATTAATACATGATTGATTCCACAACTTTACCAATTTCTATTCTATTACTTTGTTTTCCTTCCATGTACAACAATTGTACAGAAAGTGAACTGAATATCCGTAATATGCTAACCTCGTAACATGTATATTAAATTGGATTTTAATATAATGAATGATAATTCATATTTTAACTGGCGTGACTTTTAATTTTCACAAATTATAAGTGTCAATCTCAGTTGCATTTATTTTCCGCTCATTCAGCTTGTATGTTTTTTTTAATTTCATTCAATTATTATTGGAGCGAAATCAAGTATAAATCAAATATAAATATTTTTTATTAATTTATTTTATTATTAAGACTGTTATTGTTAATAAAAGTGATTGTTATGAGAGTTACAATCAAATTAATACAATTGATTATTATCAGACAATGCATAATAATTTAAATTATTAAAATTTAATTTGTCTTATGATAATGAATATGAAGTTTCATTATTAGAAAACGAGTTGGCTGTGAAATTCTTTGAAAATGAAGAGAAAATGTTCCTAGTGATATTTTTTAAGGAATTTGACTTCTTTCAAAAACGGTCCTAGTAAACCTTCTCCGCCAAAGCTTCTAAAACTTTTCCGACAACAAAAGTGTCATAGTAACTACTAGATACATTCCCGACACCACACTTAACGAGGCATTTCCATCACCGAATTTTCCGACTCCAGACAATATTTTCACATACATTTCTAATCAAACTTATTTTTATGGCTTATTGGTGACACTATTTGACGACGGTGTTTCTGACTAATCTACATTAAAATTTGGTTATTTTTGTAAAACGGTAAAAGATTCATTAATATTATTGATAGGTTTGGTTACAATATATAGATAATATAATACAAATATTAAAACCTAACTGGGTCCATGAGCTCATACGAATAACCCTAATAATATTGTCTAATACTCCCCCATAGTCGTAGCAGAAGTAACCTAACATTATGACCGGGAAACAAAAAAAACATAAAACAATAATAATAAGATAAACATGCTTCGATCAACTTGATTATCCAAATTATTGCCAACAAACAATATTGAACTTGATGTTGTCATCCATATTTTGGTTGATTATATAATCCATAGTTTGCTTGATACTTCATAGTTTTTTATTCTTGTAATAATATGTTTGAGTCCTGGCAACCATATTCGTTGGTGATGTCTCAAGGCTAGCAAGCGGCACTCTCTTGGATTCATGGTCAGGTAGCGGTCTATTGAATCCATAGATTAGAAGATAATATTCGTAGATCTAAAAAGAATAAAAATATTTAATCAAACCGTAGTTTGAGATCAGTGGCCATGGGTCGATGCGGCTAAAACACCGATAAACAAAAAAAAATACAAAGAACAAAAAAAACATAGTGATCACTGCAAATTGGGAGCCATAATCGAGAAACAAACCAAGATAATGGATGTAAACGAATTAAAAGAATGGATATGGGTAATAGGTTTGAATCATCAACCAATATCGAAGCTTTATTCAATATAGGCTAGAAAATAGATAAGAAAGGAAACGGAAGACGAAGGTGGGATGGTGTGGCGGTGGCAGCACACCGTCCTGTCTAGGGTTTGAACCCGGTGGCGACGGCTAGGGTTTGTATGTTTTTGTGATGATGTAGCAGAGAAGAATGTAACCATAATTTTAAGGCTCTAATACCATGTAAAACGGTAAAAGATTCATTGAATGTTATTGATAGGCTTGATTACAATATATAGATAATATAATACAAACCTTAAAATTTAATTGGTCCCATAAAACTAATACTAATAACCATAATAATATTTTCTAATAACTTTATCTACACATTAGTTATTGATATCACTTTCTTGTGAGTGCTTAGTTATTAATTGATTGGTGCTTAATCATTTATTGGTTAGTACAGACATCTTTTTCTTGCGTGTCCTTCATGATAAGATAGTGAAGTTTGTTAAATTATACGTTCTATATGATGAAGGGACAGCTGAAATGTATAATAAAACAATTTTATGGACGGCTGAAATGTACAAATAAAACCCTTATAATATTTATAATTTATGAGATCATATTTATGACTTCTAAATGTACGTATAATAATAATACACACCATCTAACAAATGACAGAAAAGTGAATAGTAACTACTAAATATATGTACGTATAATACCAAGACTCAGTATTTATAGTAAAACATGACTTGATTCAACTCAATAAAGAATTAAATTAGAAAAATAATGTAAGTAAGCATTCATTGTTTATTTACATTCGTAGATTGAAAGAGATTGTCACTTTTAGCTCATTACCATGTATTTTTGAAGTAAACAGCACTTTTGAAGTAGATTAGAAGCAATTGCACTTCGAGAGTAGATTCAGGAGTTACTGTACTTTCGAAGTAGATTCGGAAATTACTGCATTTAGAAAGTATATTTATTGGAAGTGACTACGCTTCAGAAGTAGTTTTGGGAGTGACTACACTTCTAATTAAAATGACTGCATTATAAAATAACTGTAAATTTTTGTATGCTTTCATAGTTTCAAACACCCAAATTCGAGTATCAATATTTTAGTCATATTAGCTCCATTTTAAACTTGGTTGTTTCATTGTGATGCTACCATATAATAGAACACAAACTTAAAAGGAAAACAAGTATTATAACATTTGTTACATGTATATATTTCTGTCCAAATTTGACAAAAAAAATCATTGTTTCAACTCTATTAAAAGCTGATCATTTTCACTTACTTCTCCAATTGTTTCAATAATCACTTATGTGGAAAGAGATAGATCCACACATGCAACTTCTTAGATGCAATTCCATGGCTTAATATTGAATGATAGGTAGGTGTACCTTTGAATCATTATTTGTGAAGAAAACTTAGTTTCCTAGTGTTTTGTAGATGTGATGTTTTTGAACGAACCATGATTTATACATAAACGTTATTGCACTTTACATAACAATATTCTTTCCGGTCTGTTCAACCTTTTATTGACGTGTCCGTTATGATCATCAAACAATAGTCTTGTTATGCGAGAGCTTTGAAATTTGCTCGCCCCACAACTCCATTTGAAATGAACTCACTTCTCTCTCTCATAAATGATTTTTATACATTATTACAAGCATGAATGTATTTTTGATTTTATAAATCATAAACTATATATATGCTTTGTCTCTTTGATGTCACTAATTTTTTTAGAATAAAGTAGGAAGTATGTCACACCCTTTACACCTTGGAGGTGTGGGGTACTCACGTGCAATGACCTTAGTTTATATTAAATTGTCCTTTTGAACCTACACCTTAAAATAGTTTTATACAAATTATCATCTGTTTTGTAATATAGATTATGTATTGCAAATTGAGTGTTTAGTGTTTTTCATGTTTTAAAATTTTTATTTATTGTTTATGATTTATGTATAATATGCACGTACATTGTCCAGTCTAGTTTATATGTTTTGGTCCAAAGATAATTATATATATTACTCATTATCATTATATATATTAATTACCAACTTGATTATATATAATAGGTTGTACCATATCCTTAGGGAGTTGTATCCATCTTCTGTCCTTTTTGGTTTTAACCTTTAATTTTTTTATTTTAACTCAATATTTTTATATCTTTTATAATTTATGCTTAATACTTTTTAATTTTCAATTATGGACCCTTATGCTTTTCATATCTAAAAAATTTTTGTTTTACGTTTCGGTCCAAAATTTGCCAGTTAACACGCTGCAACATGAGTGTGTTCAACGTTTTTAAGCTTATTTTTCCCTTTTTAACGAACACGTCGCTTGCCATTGGAACTATATTAGCTTACTTGTTGTTTTAGATGCTTTATGTTTCACCTGTATGGTTCACTTTTTTACGTCTATTTTTTATTCGGTTTTTTTCTAATACGAGCTATTTTGGTGTTTGTGATAACTGACGGTAGTGTGTTATTGGTGCTATTTACATGGTTTTCCGCCTCCTGTTGCAACGCCGGAGGCTTAATACTAGTATGTTACTAATTACCAACTTTAATATGCTTAGAGGGTTGTAAAATGTGTTTAGTGGGTTGTACCCATCTTTGTCTTTTTCTTAATCCTTTATTTTTATATTTTAAGTTAATTATTTTACATCTTAAATAATTTAACCCAACAAATTTTCATATTATATAATTCTTTTTTATTTTACGTCTCGGTCTAAATTTTACGAGTTAACTTACCGTAGCGTGCGTGTGTGGTTAAACATTTTTCTACTTATTTTTTCCCGTTTAACGACCTTGTCGCAAACGCACTGGTTCTATATCGGCGTAGTTATTGTTTTATGTGTTTTACGTTTTTCCTTCGTGGTTCAATGTTTTTATGCTAGCTTTTTGTTCGGTTTATTTTTTCCGTTTTTAGTTCTTTTTATATGAGTTTTTTGGTGTAAGTGGTCATACACAATGATGCGTCATTGGTGCTACTTGACAGGGTTTTACGGTCCCACCACAACGTGGGGGCTTAATACTGGTGTTGTTAGAAAAATTAACATGACCATTTGACCATATTACATTTATTTGTGCTATATGTGTGTTTCGTCAATACTTCAGATATTTAATATGATGGAAATTAATATTATAAGGGACTAATGTGTAAATAGCAATAGTTAAATTAATTTAAGAGTCTATTTGACAGGAATTATGCACGTTACTTCTTCCCTCAGTTTTTCTCTATTCGTTTTCTTCATCAGAATTTTTGACACTACTAGAAATTTTGACACTACTAAAAAAGTTCAAACACCTTAATTGAGGGAACAGATCATAATTAAGTTAAGTGTCTATTTGACAGACATATATGAAAAAATGAATTGAATCCCTTTGGCCCTCACAACTATGGAAAGGGATTTAATTGATGGTGAATACACGGGTTATTTTTATGTCATCAAAATTATTTCAGTTTAGTTGAAATTTTTTAAAGCCAAAATGTGATTACAATGTACATCAATGCAAGTTAGGTGACATGAAGTATACGATTGTTAAAGAATATTATGATTTATGACATGAAGAAAGCTCAAGAGCATCTCCTGATGGGGTGCAAGGAGTTGCAGTTTTGGGGTCGTGTATAAACTGATTATCATAACGAAGATCGACAATTACTGGGTCCACCAACAATAATAAAAGGACAACTTGGTTACTACTAGCAACTTAGCTATCAATAGCAACTTCTAAGCGTTGGTGACTTAGGGTGTCAACACCTACAAAGTTACCGTTGGAGCTCCTACTAATGGCTGTTTATACTAATGTAATTGTGTTAGTGTCAACATCAATATCCACCTATTGTCAACTAAAACGTTGGAATGGTTCGTTCTTTGCAAAACAACGACCTCTGGTCTGTTTTTTTCATATGAAATTCATATACGAATTCTAGTAAAATTTCAATTCACAATATAGTTTTATAGTTGTTCTTAATTTGATAGTGATTCCTACAAGATTTAAAAGCTTTACGTAGAAAACTCCAAACATATAATTATTGAAAAGCAGCAAATGATACTTGGACGTGGTAAATTAAACCGCGGGTCTTGTGGTGACTTAGATATATATATATACCAAGTTACTTTCACGCCAAAAAAAACAATGTGTGATATGATTTGCAAGTGTACATTTTAAAATGAAAATTTGTAGTTTTACAAATTAAACATCTACAAGTTGATAGGACTAACTTATTAGTGAAGAGTAAACTAAAATATAAATAAAATCATAACCAAATCACGACAAAAAGTCCACATAAAGCAAAAAAAAAATAAAATATAATGTAGTTGTGATCGATTAAAGGGTTATTAAAATTTAATAATCTTAACTTTTATTTATTTGTCGGGATTAATCCCAACTTACGAAATTTTTGCAGACACTGTCAACTTTAAATTTATTTTCCTACATATATCTCTTATAACTAAGAGTTAACCCTTTGTATTTTGTTGATGAAACATACAAACTTTAAGGCATTTTTTAACCTTGTCATAGCACAGCCTTCATCGGGTTCGTTTTTCGGCGGCTAGCCTTCATCGTCATCTAAAATCTATCTTCAACGAGTCAACTAGTTTAGATTATAAGGTGGAGATTGACGGGTAACAGGGTGTAGAAGTTTCAGATTGACGGACATAATGGTTGATTTCAACTTTCTACTAGTGTATTGGCCATATAAATAGTTCATATCATCAATAAACTAATGGTGTTAACTCTAAGTTAATAAGAAATAATTAGAGAAAACTAAACTAAAAGTTAAGAATATTTGTAAATATTTCATAAGTTAGAATTAATCACGACTAATATATGAAAGTTAAAATTATAAAAATCTAATAACCCTTAATTAAAATCTAATAACGCTTAATTAAAATATCTAAGAAAGAAGAGCATATCTTTATATTGATTCGAAGAAAGTGATATTTACATAAATTCCTTTTCAAAACAAAATATATATTTATGATTAATACATGGTTGATTCCACAACTTTACCAATTTCTGTCCTATTACTTTGCTTTTCTTCCCCATGTACAACAATTGTACAGAAAGCAACAACTGAAAATCCGTATATGCTAACCCCGTAACATGTATATTAAATTGGATTTTAATATAATGAATGGGAATTCGTACTATTATTTATATTATTATTTTAACAGGTCTCACTTTCAATTTTCACTTATTTTATAAATGACAATCTCAGTTGCATTTATTTTTCGCTCATTCTATTTGTATGTTTTTTAATTCCAATCACAATTAATATCGGAGCATCAAGTGGAAGTAAAACGTAAATATTTGTTTATTAATTTATTATATTATTGAGGCTATTAATTGTTAATAAAAGCGATAGTTATAAGAGTTAATGTCCAAATTAATACAATTGACTATTATGTGACAAAGCATAATAGTTTGAATTATTATATTAAATTTGTCTTATGATAATGAATATAAAGTTTCATTACTAGAAAACGAGATTGATTCTGGCTATGAAATACTTGGAAAATGAAGACAAAATGTTTTTAGTGACATTTTCTTAAGAAAATCGACTTCTTTCGAAAACGGTCCTAGTAAACCTTCTCCACCAAAGCTTCTAACACTTTTCGGACACTTTTCCGACATCAAAAGTGTCATAGTAACTACTAAATACATTCCCGGCACCACACTTAACGATGCATTTCCATCACCGAATTTCCCGAACACAAACACAATAATTTCACATACCTTTCTAATCAAACTCATTATTTATGGCTTATTGGTGACGCTGTTTGACGACAGTGTTTCTGACAATTCTACATTAAAATTTGGTTACTTTATCTAGACATTAATTATTGCTATAACTTTCTTGTGAGTGCTTAGTTATTAATTGGTTGGTTCTTAGACATCTTTTTCTTGCGAGTCCTTCATGATAAGATAATGAAGTTTGTTAAATTATACGTTCTATATGATGAAGGGACAGCTGAAATGTATAAATAAAACAATTTTAGGGACAGCTTAAATGTACAAATAAAACAAATTTTAATCTACTTCTATTAATAATTTATAACTGTATATTTTATATTTTTTATCTACTTCTATTGATAATTTATAACTGTATATTTCATATTTCAAAATCATGATGACATAAATAAAGAAAGAGATTTTACCACTAGAATAATTTATAGTTAATGGTTTGTTTTTCTATACAAAATAATGAAATCATGACAATTTTATGATAATATACAATCTGTTACATCTGATGATGCCTTCGTAGTAGAACCAACATACTTTCTTGTCACCGCATCTTTTGTTCCCGTTAAAATAATGCAAAACAAGTAAACCGATAGCAATGTAAATTTGTACTTATATCTAGTCACGATTACAAGGCCTGTTCCAAGTTTCAAATCGCAAACTGGCCAAATGCCTATAGTTTGAATGGTTCGGCTTATACGATTTAAACATATGTATCTTAAACCAGCCAAACCGGCTGCCAAGTATCTGATTGAAGACTTGGATGGTTTATATGGTTTATGAATGCCCCATTTATCAGTATTTGGTTCAACACAATATTTAAACTTTTGACCATAATTGATATTTGACATTTCATGAGGTATTAAATCCACATTAAATTTAAAAATAATTTCCATCCAACACATTAATACAACTTAAATTATCATTTTTTTTATCAAATAAGACATTTTTAAAGCAATCAACTAGAAACTTAAGATGCTACAATCATCCTTCATATTTTGAAGACTTCGTCCTTAAAGTCCTGTCACATATATAGAAAATTAATGAAGCTAATGCATAACACGTAATTGTAAGATTGTAAAAGGTTGAATGAATGTTATTATAGGTTTGGTTATAATATGTAAAGAATATAATATAAATTCAAAAACCTAATTAATGAGCTAGTAACCCTAATAATATTGTCTAATACTCTCTCGCACTCGTAGGATAAGTAATTTGACGCTATGTCTGGTTAACAAAAAAAACATAAAACAAAAATAATAAAATAGACATGATTCAATCGACTTGACTATCCAATAGACGACAAAATCATTGTTACCATCAAATAAACTCAACACTGATATTTACAACCAACTAGATTTATCACCCGCACGACTTGACAACGTCCTAACATTTTCTATACTTGTAGTCGTAATTCATGTTTGTATATTTCTAAATATAGAACGGAAGTGTTAAAATTTTCAAAAGGAAAAAAAAGACATACTTAGATACTAAAACAAAACATAAAACAAAACATAAGGCGTAGCAAAAAGAAAAAATATAATGAGAAGAAAGCAAAAAATCGCATAAAAAAGTAACGAAAATATCAAAGAAAATGAAACTATTATTCATAACCATTTCAAATTTATATACAGAATAATAATTATAATTATAGGAACCAAAACTAATACTAAAAGTAGGGTGTAGTTGAATTCAAAATATGGCATTAATTAAGTTTTCAAATCTTTAGTTAAAAATTACTTGGTGAGCCAACGAGTTCTAGATTAACGGGTTTAGGAGGAGGCTACTTATAACTTTCCAAAGTAAAGTTCATGGGTTGGAGTCTCACTAGATGCAATATACTTCTAGTGGGTTAAGGGTTTTACCACAGTGGAGCTTTAGGTGGTGGGTTTCCCTTGGAATTGTGGGTGAACCGGGTCACCTCCGTTGTCTGTGTTCGCGGGCGTGGGTGATCTTTCGTCATTGGATTTACCCGGATAACTAGGCTTAAAAATTATTCGTTGGCCGTTAAAAAAAATATTTGGTGAACATACTATGGTAGTCACTAATTAACCGTTTAAGTTTTATCCCAACTTCATTGTTTTCCTGATCTGCAATCCTTTCAAGACGTTACAACTCGCTATAATTGTCTCACTCACTAAATTTCCAAACTCACATTAAGTTGCTTGAAGAGCACTATTTATTTGTGTCAATTAGTTCTAGATCAACTGGTTTAAAAGGAGTCACCTTATGACTTTCCAAAATGAAGATCATGGGTTGGAGTCTCACTAGGTGTAATATGCTTCTAGTGGGCCAAGGGTTTTACCACAGTAGACCTTTAGGTGGTGGGTTTCTCTTGAAATGGTGGGCGAGTCGGGTCACCAACGTTGTCTGTGTTCGCGGGCGTGGGTGGCCTTACGTCATTGGATTTACCCGGGTGACCGAACTTAAAAATTATTCGTTGGCCGTTAAAAAAACACTATGTATTTGTCTATAATAACTGTACTTTTTGTTTTAAAACAACTTTCACAAGTCACATCAATCTAGTTTTACTTTTGAACTATCATAGCTCTTGCTAATAAAAAATTAATTAGATAGAACGACACAAAATTACAAACCGACACAGTAAAATCTCTCCTAAATATAAGTATAGGACTATTAAAGAGATACAATAAAACTAACCACATGAAACAAAACAAAAAGAAGGTCGAAAGGAAGCGAGATGAGAACAAAATCCCATCTACCCTTTTGGAAAACTTGCTACGCTATACCACAAATGCAAAGTGACCTAACCGCCATCTTGCAACTTCAAATCCCACATGATCGTTAGTAGCAGAATCATATGCCAGTCCTAACTATAATTGGCGGCTAAAACAATACTATTTTTTATTTGTTTTCGGTTGTTCTACATATAATTAGTTCCATACGCAAAAGAATTCAATCCATTTACGCAACCGAGTTAAATAAAAAAGACCTTAAATTTTCCCTCTTTGAACTTTGTATATCCATGTATTCACTGTTTCTAAACATTTTGATTTGATAAACATAGGCTAACCAAGAAAAACTATAGTAAAAAACACGCGTACCATCTTTAGGGATCATACCCGATAAAATACTATCACACCCAAAAGCGACATTAACCTCTAGATCCAAAGCAAAAGATATAAACTTTGTAGTCTTATCTTTTAAGTCTATCAATACCAAAGGCGTAGAAGGAGACACAATCAAAACCCCATCATTTCTTGAGGTTCGTTCACAACTTATTTTAGCAGTTATACCAACATTAACCGTATATATTGCCTCTTGTCTTGGTACCACGAACTCCACCACTAGGTTTTCCAAGTACTCTGATATCGTAGTCTCCTGATTCACTTTTAGCTTTTCTTGAGTGTTGACCTCCTCTTTAAATGACATCATTGGTGTATACAGGGTCATTTTTCTTCTTTGTCTAGTTCAACAACACTTTTGCAAGACTCACAAAAAAAACGATCATCTTCGTTCGAACCAGACTCCACCGAATCCTTTACCATCAGTCGTTGATGTTTGAAGCCCAAGATGCAAATTCTATAATCCAAACCTCATAATCTGCATCCCTTAGTTGCATCAAGACTGATTCCATCATTGGTCTTTTAAGAAAAGTAGGAATACATGCCCTCCCTAAAACTGCACGCTAATCTTTATCATCGTCTACGAAATCACAATCACTCCATTCAGGCAAGATCACAACCAATATATGAAAGTTAAAATTATTAAAATCCAATAACCCGTAATTAAAATATCTAAAAAATTTACACCTGCTACAAAGGAGACCAATCTTAATATAAATTTGAAGACAATGATATTTACATGGATTCCTTTTCAAAATAAAATATTTATATATGATTGATACATGATTGATTCCACAACTTTACCGGCTTCTGTCCTATTACTTTGTTTTCCTTCCCCATCTAAAACAATTGTACCAAAAGTGACAACTGAATATCCAATGTCACTTAAGAAAAGTAGGAATGCATGCGCTCCCTGAAACTGCACGTTAATCTTTATCATCGTCTACGAAAACACAATCACTCCATTCAGACACGATCCTCACGCAACTTGAATCCCGCCTCATATCTGGATTTTAACCCGGTCTTCTTTAAAAAATCTTTCACGTTTCAACCCAAGTAGCATATAATAATTGTATTTAGACAACCACTGTCATTGTCTTTGATAATTGTACTCGGGGACCACTCTTTTGGTCTCCAACCCAATTCTATATCTAATTGGAATTATTTCTTGATACACAAATCAATAAACCAAACATCAGATTCATGAGGCAAGTAGGGTATTCTATAAAATCAATCTAATTAATGGCATAAAATGCATCTTTCTTTCCCTTTCCTCTTCTAGCCTTTCTAATGGCAGAGAATGCATCTTTATTTCCAAAAACGTTTTAAAATTTAATTAATAATTTAAAAGTATTAAGAAATTCAGTAAATTCATAACAACATTAATTAAGAAAATGTACACGAGCAGATAAAATAAAATAAAATAAACCAAAATAAAATATAAAATACAATTAGACAAGATTAAAAAGTAGCAAGTCGTCTATGGATGGAATGCATGCGTG
Source organism: Flaveria bidentis (assembly GCA_018326385.1). Lineage (NCBI taxonomy): Eukaryota > Viridiplantae > Streptophyta > Magnoliopsida > Asterales > Asteraceae > Flaveria > Flaveria bidentis. Next base: position 1,220 of record BJCM01083588.1, on the reverse strand, counting down.
CTTAATGTCCATGAAATCGGATCGAAGGTTGTCATGGGTTTCTTGGCATTGCAACTACATAAGAACATCATCATCAACTTCTTTATCAACCAGAGGATCCTCAATGTGCTCGAACATATCACTAGCTTGTCGTCTTGAAAATCTTACTAGAAGTTAGTGATTGAAGCAATAAAAGGGAAGTTTCACTATTTTTTTAAGGATGAATCATCAGAGCTTGATTATAACAATGAACTAAGATTGGCATTAGTGAATGTTAGAGAGTCGTATGAAGCGATAATTAATTAAAATGGTCTGAAATGTGTGTATTTATAGGATTAAAAAAAATAAAAATTTGTAAAACGGCTATATAATTAAAGTTGGGGCAAATGTCAAAGTTTTCTTATAGGCTCAGCCAATTCTACCCGGGGTACTTGAAAAACCAGTGTATTTTTTTTTGAACGATCAACGAATAATTTTTAAGTCCGATCACCTGGGTAAATCCATTGGCGAAAGGCCACCCACGCCCGTGAACACAGACAACACTGGTGACTCAGCTCGCCCACCATTCAAAGGGAAACGCATCACACAAAGGTCCACTATAATAAAACCCTTGACCCACTTAGAACATATTGTTCTTAATGAGTCTTCAACACATGATCTTTACTTTGAAAAATCACTTTACTAAATGGTGAGGGCGATATTCCCAACGATACCTTACGGCAGGTGCACCCACTCCCCTTAGCCTAAGAGACTAGCCAAATAACTTCATCATATTTTACATATGTTTTTTTGTCATCTTATTACTGCCAATGTTTGAACCTTGGATCTTTAAGAGAGACAAAGCCTTCCACCTCCCTCTTGAACCATTAGGCCAAAAGATCATTGTAAATTACTAGGTATTAATTAGATTTTATACATAGTTAAATCTAAATTGGGAATATATCAAACTCATATGTTAAATGATTATTTCGTTTTTTGACAAATATTTAATTCCATCGGAATTATAACCACGGGAATCTCAAATTTTTGCCACACACACACATCCAATAACAATCCTACTATGCATTATGGTTGCACAATGCAAGCTCATCGATTCACATAAACAGAGATATTGTAGTCTTGGATGCCTAATCCAGATTCAAATATATATATATATATATATATATATATATATATATATATATATATATATATACATATATATACATATATATACATATATATACATATATATATATATA
>BJCM01083587.1:0-27891 GCA_018326385.1 Flaveria bidentis | reverse complement strand
ATATATTATAGTTATATATAAAACTTAACTATATTTGTATATCCAACACACTAATTTATGGTTTAACACTCCGTTTTTACCCATTAAAATAAAAAAAATCAACTTTTTTTTCAAAAACCGGTCCGACCACCGGTTCGGGAAGAACTTTCCGATTCGTAGCGAATCGGACCGGCCACCGGACCTATCCCCGGTCGGACCGGCCGGTTCGATCAAGTCGCGAAAAGAGTGCAACTAACTATTTAATGATTTACCATGAACTCTTATGTGCATAGAAATCATATATTGAAGATCAACGCTTTAATAAATTGATAGTCACATAGTATTTGCATATTAAAACAATTTAGAAGTTCAATCTAAATGTTCAATCGGATATAACTCGGTCTTCAAGAGCAAAGTATGGATTTTTTAGTGAATTTCTTCAAGGATGGAATCTTAATCCTAAAAACTGTTTTTATCGTTAAAAATCATTAAATTGAATCCTAATAAACTGATTTAAAACATATTGACTAGGTGACCGATGTAATTATAATATTCTTTGTTCATCTTTCTTTTCTATGATATCAGTGCATTGCCAGCTACTTTTTTTGTCGGCATGCGTATTATTATATATTTTTATCAATCAACGAACTACACTATTCAATAAATCACACCATAAACTACTCTTTAAATCTAAGTTTAATTTAAAAAAGACATTCATTTTAACACTAAGTTACAACACAAATGACTTATACCGTTTACCTTATGATATTTTATGACTGTTACTCAACGGGCTCCTCCCGCCATAGAGAGTCTACCTTTCTCCCTTTCCTCGTCTTATAATCCTCGCCATTGACAATCCTTTCAAGTTGATTAAGTTAAATACGAAAAGGTTGATTAATTAATTTTGAACACTTAAATGTCATTTTCACAGGCACGTAACAAAGATGGTATTTGCATAGGGATGTAATTAAAACTTGTTTAACATGGACACTGACGTATAAATATTAAATAATGATTCAACTCCCGACAAATTTTATCAGGAGCTTTTTACGTAACCGTTTGCATTCATGCGCACGTGTTTCTTTATCATTTGAATAAGTCTTATGTTTTCTTTTGAATAAAGTGACTAACGGCCTATTTGTTATAGCAGTCCTAGTCTCATGGGTTGTTCCACTTTTCTTGTACTTTGCTTTTCATGTATTCGATGCACCTTCACTTTTGAGTGTCAATAACACTAAAAAGTTCATGAGCATTCTTGAGTAGTTTGTCTTTACTTGTGTTCTATATACCAACAAATTGGTATCAGAGCTCGAGTGACCACCTGCTGCTCACTTGCTCATTCTCTATGGCTGATTTAACTGTTCCATCTGCTTCCGCTGCTTCCCTGATCCCGGTATTCAAAGGAGAGGGCTACGAACATTGGAGTCTACGTATGAAAACAATACTGCGGTCAAGAGAACTTTGGGAAGTTGTGTTTCTTGGTGTAACTGCAGTAAGCGAAGGCGTTCCTGATAATCGAGATGTGAAGAAAAAGGATGCACTTTCTATGACACTCATACAACAAGGTATCCATGACAATCTCTTTTCCCGGATCGCATCTGCGTCTTCGGCTAAAGAGACTTGGGATACTATACGTATTGAGCTTCAAGGTGATTCGCAGGTCCAGTATGTCAAACTACAAGGTCTACGCCGAGCATTTGAAAATCTCACCATGAATGACGATGAAACCGTAGGGGACTATTTCTCACGTGTGATGAATAATGTTGGACAATAGAGGTCGTTTGGTGAAGAACTCTCTAATCAAAAGGTAGTTGAAAAAGTTCTCCGAAGATTGTCTCCCAGATTTGACTTTGTTATACCATCCATTGAGGTGGTCTATGATTCCTCCAACATCACACCGGTCAAGCTAATGGGACTCTTGCAGTCCCAAGAGGAGAGGATGTACAGTAAAAGCTCACCTAACATCCCTGCCAAAACAACTGAAGTTCAAGAAGAAAGAGCACTTCAGGCAATGCAAGAACAAAGAGCACCTCGTGGTAGAAGGCGTGGAAGAATCCCATTTCGGGGACGAGGAACTGGGCGCGGACATAGTATGCTTGACAGAAGTAAGATCCCTCAGTGTTACCGTTGTAAAAAACTCGGGCACGTAAAAAAAGACTGCTGGTACAATAATGAAGATCAAGCCAATGTTGCTGACAATGAAGATAATCAAGAACAAGAAGTTGTTGAAGATGATCAACACTTGTTGATGGCAGCCAAAATCTCCAAGTCGGGTAACTCAAATCATTTATGGTTTATTGATTCCGGATGTTCTAACCATATGACAGGATCGAAAGAAAGTTTTATCACTCTAGATGGATCTTATAAGTTGGGAGTATGACTCAAAGATAAGAAGAAACTAGATGTCGAAGAGAGAGGGACCGTAAAAATTCGAACCGGTGATGGCACGTTCAAGTTGTTGGAGGATGTTTACTACGCGCCCAAACTCAAATACAACCTATTAAGTGTGGGCCAACTTATGAAGAAGGGTTACGACTTGCAATTTTCTAATGGCAAATGTGTGATCATGAACAAAGAAACCAACAAGACTTTGTTGGTTGTTTCTATAGCCAATAATAATATGTTTATGTTTGATGCTACGTCTCATCACAGTTCAAGAACTTTCAGCACGAGATCATGCAGCATACCGATGGCACTGTCGATATGGTCATCTTCACTTTGAAGGCCTCAAGAAACTACATGATAATAAAATGGTAATTGGCCTACCTAAAATTCATAATTCTGTCTTCTGTGAAGCATGTGTTGCAGGGAAACAAGCTAGACTTCCATTCCAAGGTTCATCATAGCGTGCTCAAACCAAGCTCGAGTTAGTACACACTGATGTGTGTGGTCCGATGCATATTCCAAGCTTAGGTAATAGCTTATATTACCTACTGTTCATTGATGACATGTCAAGAATGTGTTGGGTATATTTCTTAACCAATAAAAATTATGCGTTTACAAATTTAAAGTGTTTAAAGCCTTGGTTGAGAAAGAATGTGGTTGCTCAATCAAGGTTTTACGATTTGATCGTGGAGGTGAGTTTTGTTCACAGGAATTTGATGCTTATTGTGAGTTGAATGGAGTTAAGTGCAGGCTCACTATCCCTTATACCCCACAACACAATGGCATAGTAGAGAGAAAGAACCGAACAATGATGAACCTGGCCAGAAGTATGTTACAAGAAAAGGGACTGCCCGAGTATCTAAGGGTAGAGGCAATAGCAACCGCCATTTATACCATTAACCGATCACCTACTAAAGTTTTGGCCAACCGTACACCACTAGAAGCTCGGACCGGAAAGAAACCAATTGTGTCCCGACTCAAAACATTTTGCTGTGTTGCCTATGGTCTTGTGCCATCTCAATTACGTAAGAAACTTGACAATAAGTCCAAAAAGAATATCTTCATTGGTTACTCTACTCAGAGTAATGGATATAGACTTTTCAATCCGGACTCAAAGAAATTTTATGTAAAAAAAGATGTGGTATTCCTTGAGGATACCAAATGGGCATGGTCAAATGTTTCCAAGTCAAACCATAAAGCCTACACCTTTTCTGATCCCTTTCCATCCGATGTTGACCCATCAACTCACAGTTCTAGTACTACCCCTATACCTGCTACTACCCCTACACCCACTTCACATGACCCAAACCTTACTTTGTCTCCATCAAATGTCGTACACCACTCACCTACTCCTAATCAAAAAATTCCACCATAAACAAATACCCAACCTACTGCTACAAACAACTCTTTTTCTAATGTTGTTCGAGGCCCATCCCGTAGACAAACTAAACAACCATCATGGCTCCAAGATTATTACTCAGGTGAAGGATTATTTGATGATGATAATGTACTCACCTGTCAGTTTGCTCTTGCAACAACAGATCCTTCCACCTATATGGAAGCAGCCAAACACAAGGAGTGGCAAGAAGCTATGGCTACTGAAATCCAAGCCATTGAGAAGAACAATATGTGGGAGTTAGTTTCATTGCCTCCAGAGAAGAATGTTGTTGGTGTTAAATGGCTATACAAGACCAAACTTGGAGCAGATGGTAAAATGCTAAGGCACAAGGCTCGTTTGGTGGCAAAAGGTTACTCACAAAAACTAGGGGTAGATTTTCATGAAACTTTCGCGCCAGTTGCCAGATTTGAAACCATACGCATCATACTCATTGTGGCAGCTCAGTTGGGATGGCGTATTTTTCAATGAAGGGTGGTTATTTGAGAAGTCATAATGAACCTACATTATATGTAAAGCAATGAAGTTCAGGTAATTTCATCTATGTTTGTCTATATGTTGATGATATTATCTATACTTTGTCTTGCTCTAACATGATGAAGGAGTTTAAAGAAAACATGATGAACACGCTCGAAATGACTGACATGGGAGTTCTTAAGTATTTCTTGGGTCTGGAGGTAAAACAATCCGAAGAAGGGATCTTCTTGGAGCAAGAAAGATATCCTAATACTCTTCTTACTCGATTTGGGTTGAAGAGTTGCAAAGAGGAGTATACACCCATGAATACTAATGAAAAGTTGCAACTACATGATGAAGCTGATAAGGCTAATGAAGAAGTGTTTAGAAGCTTGGTTGGTGGTTTGATATACTTAACTCATTCTAGGCCAGATCTTGCCTATTTAGTGAGTTTAGTATCACGATTTATGCAACAACCATCCAAAATTCATCTAGGTGCTGCTAGACGAATTTTGAAGTATGTATCTCATACTACCAAGTTTGGAATATGGTATAAACGAGCTAATGGCATTAAGTTATTTGGTCATAGTGATAGCGACTGGGCTAGTTGTGCAGATGACCGCAAAAGTGTTTCAGCTTATGTATTCTCTGTGGGAAGTGGAGCAATTGCATGGAGATCCAAGAAGCAGCAAACTGTCATTCCGTCAAGTACGGAAGCCGAATACTGAAGCTGCTCGTGAAGCCATTTGGATAAGGAGGGTTTTGGAAGACCTCAGATTCAAGCAAGATGACCCTACCACTATATTTTTTTGATAACAACTCAACAATCAATTTATCGAAGAACTTGGTTATGCATAGCAGGTCAAAACACATTGAGCTAAAGCATCACTACATTCGGGAGATGGTTACTCAGCAGCAGATTCAATTGGAACCATGTAGTACTCATAATCAGCTTGCCGATGTATTGACGAAGCCTTTGTCCAGAGACAAGTTTAGCTACTTCAGACACATGCTGGGAGTTATGGAGCTTGACCACGGGAGGGTATTAAAGAATGATTCAACTCCCGGCAAATTTGATCAGGAGCTTTTTACGTAACCGTTTGCATTCATGCGCACGTGTTTCTTTATCATTTGAATAAGTCTTTTGTTTTCTTTTGAATAAAGTGACTAACGACCTGTTTGTTATAGCAGTCCTAGGCTCATGGGTTGTTCCACTTTTCTTGTACTTTCATCAGTATATAAAACTGATGCTTTTCATGTATTCGATGCACCTTCACTTTTGAGTATCAATAACACTAAAAAGTTCCTGAGCATTCTTGAGTAGTTTGTCTTTACTTGTGTTCTATATACCAACAATAAATAGATAATAAAGAAAAACAATTTTCTGATTTCAATTAAACTATTTTCTAATCCTAATAAATGAATGTTAAATATGTGATCATTCTATGGTTAATGATACGTTTATGTCTATTAGTCATGTTTTTACGTTATTATAACGCACCTGTTTAGGGGCATTCTGAGCTTTGGCGATTTGTTGCTCTCCTGGTTAAGTGTCAACGAGCTTTTTTACCCGTTGCATGTATAAACTACAATCAACCCGATTCGTTTTCGAACTATATTTACACCAATATGTAGAGTGACTTGAATCTATACCATTGAATGAAAACACATTATATTTGACCCAATTTTTTCCCAAACAAAACATGTGTTGAAACATTTATATTTGACTCGTGTCCGAATCAAGTTTTACGTCGAAACGTAGAGTAAAAATATATATTATATTTGATCCGACGCGTTCTCAAACTAAACTTACGTCAAAACGTTTAAATTTGACTCAACTAATATCTGAAGAAAAATTACATCAAAACGTAGGGGTTTGTCGAAAAATAGTTAAGCTGAGTCACATTTGATTAGGTCGTAACGATGACGGAATCAAATTTATATTTTACCGGGATAAATCCGGAACTTTAAAAAACTTAAGGGGGTCGAAGTGACAATTTTCAAAATTTTATAAAAAGCTTAGGGTAAAAAGTGTTAAATAAAAAGTTGAAAGGGTTTTTTTGACTACATCTGTCATCGACTTTTGTAAATAAGTGTATAGTAATGCTAACTTTATTGGGTTAAATAATTTCGAGGCCCATAGAAATTGGGTTGGATTGCATTACCGTCCATAGGCTTACTCGGCTAAATATAGTCGTTGTATGGACTTAAGGCTATGAGTGTCGATCGTACGCCAATAAATCGATGACAAAAATATAGAGAGAAAATAAGCAAGTAAATAAAATATGACTGAACTCATCATACTATCAACGATTTTCCATCTTTCAAAATATTTTTTTTCCTTATGTATTTACTACTTTTATGTTTTTTTTAATGTAAATGTGTATACACTACTACATATCAAATCCAATCACACACTAAAGTATGCTCGATCACTCATTACCCATCATCAGTTTTTAAATTTCCAAGGATCATGATTTTCTATATTTAAAGTTAGGCGGTTAGAATTATTCTTTAAGGTTATGTCATATAAAACCAGCCCTAAACCATCCTAACATTAATAATACTAGAAGTTTAATTTGGTAACAGACGTTTCTCTTTCTAGTTCATTTTAGGATCACAACTTCCCGTACAGTTCGTGACAGTAGCGATATCCTAATTTGACTACTTCCTCCACTCATCAGGACAAAGCGTTAAAGTGATAAACTACCGCCAAGAGAGACCGGGGAATGCTCTACCCCTTCACCTACAAAAAGATTCGTTACTAGAGTTTCATGCTTTTCAAGACAATTTGAGTCAGAGCAACCCCGTCGGGACGATCTAGTTACCCGGAATTTTCATCACAAAAATTGCTTTGTAATAATATTTGTCCTTGCATGATCACAATCTCACATATTCCAACAAATACCTAAAATTAAAAACTTAAAACCCAAATGTCCCCCTTCAAACTCCAAATCACAACACATTCAAACCACAATCACCCAATTCAATCGCAACGTTAAATCTGAAAACCCTAGCCATTACCCCCAATTTCACCAACACTTTAGCACATTTTGCAGTGATCGATAAACAAGAAGACGATGAAGTGGGAGAAATTGGAGATACAGAAAGGGGGCCCGGGGAAGAGGTGGGGCCACACCTGCAACGCCGTTCGCGGTGGTCAACTGCTGTATGTCTTCGGTGGTTACGGTGAAGACAACACACAGACTAATAAAGTTCACGTTTACGACACCAGTAGGTTCATTCTTGATGTTGTCTTTGTGATTAACGAGTGTTTTTATGGTGTGCATTCTCTGTGAAAAACTAAAATGTTAGTCTTCATTAGGGTTTTGGTGCTCTGTTATATATATTGCTATAGGGGACTGTGTTTTGATTGTGTGGCTTGATAGTTTTGTATAAGTTCAATTTCGTCTGTTCAAATGTGGTAGATTGTGTATATGGTAGACTCAAGAACTTGTGTTGGGGTTGGCTCATCTTACTTGCTAATTTTTCTTGTTTAGGTGCAAGAACTTGGATTGAACCTGATATGCAAGGCGTGCTGCCCGTGCCTCGAGATAGCCACAGCTGCACCACGATTGGAGATAGGTTGTTTGTTTTTGGGGGCACAGATGGAAACATGCCTCTTAAAGATTTGCATATTTTGGAAATCTGTGAGTTGTGCTATCCTTCTATGTTTGCAATTGTTAAATGTTGAATTGGTTGAATAATCAGATGAGTGAATATTTCGTGTAAGGTCTGATATGATATGATGTGATATGATATTGTTAGCCACGAATACATGGATGACGCCTTATGTAAGAGGGGAGGGCCCAGAGGCCCGAGAAGGCCACAGTGCTGCAGTTATTGGCAAAAGACTCTTCATCTTTGGGGGATGTGGCAAGTCTTCAGACACTCTTGTTGAAGAATATTTTGATGATTTATACATATTAAACACAGGTGAGTGTTCTGTATATCTTTTCACTTTACATGCTATCAGCTTTGTTTTGTAAGTAACAATTTAATTCACCTTTTGTCAGAGACAATGGTGTGGAAACGAGTGGCGACAACAGGAATTCCACCATCCAAGCGTAACAGTCATACTTGTGTCTCATGGACAAACAAAATTATTGTCATTGGTGGAGAAGACACTCAGAACTATTATCTGTCTGATGTCCAGATGCTTGACACAGGTTTCAAATTTTACTTTGTTGACTCCAGGCTTACGATTGATCTGAAATTACCTTATAATATGTAGTTTTTTTCCATAGATACGCTTACCTGGACAAAGTTGTTAACAAATGGCGAGCTGTTGCCACCAAGAGCTGGTCATACAACCATTGCATTGGGAAAATACTTGTTTGTCTTTGGAGGTTTTACTGATGCTGAAGAACTTTATGATGACTTATATATGTTTGATCTTGGTATTATATTTAAGTCTAACATGATATCTAAATCAATACCTTTAAATTATATGTGTTTGAACCTTAGACTTGATCATTTCAAAATCTGTGTAGAAACCTTCAAGTGGACCAAGGTTAGGACATCAGGAGTGGGGCCTTCTGCTAGATTTTCTATGGCGGGTAGTACTTTACATCCACAGCATGGTGGTGTTCTTATGTTCATTGGTGGCTGCAATAAGAGTCTTGAGGCGCTTGATGATATGTTCTACCTACACACAGGTTTCAGTTATCTTTATGTGTGTGAGTGTGTATGTATGTATGGTTATTTATGAGATAATTTGTATGGATTTAGGGCTTGTAATCGAAAACGAGCGGGATGAAAGAAAGTTGGAGAAGTTATCTTTGAGAAAGCAGTTAAGACTGAAAAGCCAAGAACAGCAGACAGTGAATCCTGTGTATGATAGTCCAATGATTGGCATGGAGACGAGTGTTAATGCCAGTAAACACATGACAATGTCTAGTCATGCTCAATTTTCACCAAGTGAGAATTAGAACATTTTCTTGTTTTTGAACCATGTGGCTTTAGTTGTCTTGTTGGTGATTTGCAAATTTTATGTCTACACCAATGTGAAATCTGAAGTACACTTGTTTGTACTTGCAGACGGACAGAATGCTTATTCAACTGAATATTATAATGCAAATGGGAAGAGAACATTTCAAGCAAAAGTCACAACAAGCATTACAAATTGCTATACAATTGAGACGGTTATAGATGGTAAGCCTCTACGTGGAGTTTTATTCTCAAACAACCTAGGCAACAAGAAGCCATCTGCTGATGATTTAAGAAGGTGAAATATGTCGTTAAGCTATTAACCTGTATACCTGATAAGTTAACACAATTTATGATAATTTAATCTAGTTTAATTTGGATTCTATCAACACAGGAAAAGAATAGCAGTTGACAGTGGGAAAAAGGATTCTGAGCATGTTATGATGTATGCCACAAGAAGTCCTGAACATCAGACTCCAGGCACCACCTCAGCTGCTTCCGATATGAAGACTCCTGCTGCTTCTAATGTGTCTCCATCCCATGAGGTTATTATTTAAAATTTATGATTTATGATAAATTATAATGCATCTTATATATTTTGTGTGAGTTAATGGAACATTTTAACTTATCCGAAGTGTGGTGATACTGCATATTATAAGTTACAACATCATGGTGCTTATGGAAGCTTGATGGCTTACTATATTAGCAAAATCATGGTGCGTTAAGAAGTGATGGTTAATAACATAACATATCACATAGTAACACTATATTAGTCCATAAAAACAAGCACTTACATATGATCAGCAAAATACGCATTAAAGATAGGAGAGCTGTTTCAAATTTTCAAGTTTATAGAGTAATACGGGCAACATGGATAACACAAATTTATGTGCAGGTTGTAGCTAATAGTCCAATGGTACTGATTTGTTTTACATAGATGTTGACAGAGCAAAATTATGTATCACACCAAGTTGCCTTTACTGAAATCAACATAAGAATCAGATACCATCAATTGAGAAGGCATCAAAAAGAGAAGTTCAAATGAGTGTTTAATTTAAAAAGGTTAGTAAGCAGAAGAGGGTTTTATTAGCTATTTAAAAGCTCTGGGGATATGTGATCAGGCCTGTGAGGATCATGTTTGGCCTTGGTGGTAATAAGAGGGCTTTGTTTTAGAGTGATTCTTGAATGTAGTGAATTTCAGTTGAGAACTTGATACATGTTATTAGGATGCAACCTCTTTTATATTGATCAATATCTGCGCTTTAATGCAGATTTGGGTTGTACCGTCGTAGTAGAATGCTCGTAGGAGATAGTGTTTGGATGTGCTTCTACTTGAAGTTGTAATAGTCATGATAATTTGTTGTCGAGTGTTTGACAATTTGATCGTATACAAAACTGACTGGTAAAATGACTAAAATGGCATTTTTATGTATTGTTGAAGTATTTAAAGGTCAAGACGTTGACTTATTTAAAGGTCAAGACGTTACAAATTATCCACTTCTTGTGCATCCATGGAGGTGGACACTATTTGAGAAACGCAAAATTGTGTCATTTATAGTTTATCTCAAATTTAATTCATCTGAATTCCTTAAGTGTTGTCCTTGCTGCTTCTCATTCAAAGCGGAGTTAATGGAAGATGTGTTCACCAACTAATGTGCAGGTTTCAGGAGGTAGAAAATCATCTTTGGATATGAACATGATGAATACATCAACTGCAGCTGAAGATACCGCCAATTCAATTCCTAACAATGGTATTGACACTTTTTTACCTTTGTACAAATTTTATATCATTTTTTATGCTCTGTGATGTTCATAAATTGTTTCAGAGGGAATTTGACATACTTTCTTTTTATATGCTCTCATGGGCTCTCTGCACATGATTGGTGTTTTTTGTGCTTGCAGATGGTCAACCTCAACCCTTGACTACCGAAGAACAGGGTCCGTTGAGTCCTCCAACCCAGCATGTATGATTTTTTTTCAGGAACTGATCAAATGTTGATTTTAAGGTTAGTTCAGACTCAAAACCAGTGACTGAGTAATATTTTTAAGGCAAATCCATAAATTCCTTGCTTGGTTTGTACAATTTTTACCCACCTTAATGAACATGGTCTAACCTAAGTATCTCGCTCATAGGTGGTCACTGGAGTTGCCAAGAGACATGGTCAGTAAATAAGCACAAACGTCTCTAATCCACTTGCGTTCTCCATGTTTGGCTGGTCTGGTGTTTGTAATCCACTTTCATTGCTTGAGCTGAATGGGCGGGGGTTCATTGGTGCGATCCCTGATGACCAAACCCGAAACCATGGGGAGGCATGGACTGCAATAACTTCAAAACTGTAGTATCACGTCTCTTGTTATATATGACCACTAGTGTATTTTTGCTTTGGTTCCCAAATCAAAATGACTTGCACCTTATTCATTAAGGCCTTTTTTTTGGTTCATGACAAAAACCGTTGACAAAATGCAGATTGTATTGTCTATGTGGATCTTGCTATGTCCCGAGCTATATAAATATGAACCCGGTCTTAAATCTTTTTGCTGTTATTGCCTTATCATCTTGGTTTGAAAAAGCGAGACCCTCTAAGATGATTAATTCCTTAAGCATGAGGCTAAGGGTTTTATATGCATCTCTCTAATCTCTTGTACACATCAGCTTTCATCGTTAGATAACCCATTTGTACTTTTTGTTGTTTTGAGTATTTTTACATACAAGTCTTCAAAAGGTTGTTTTTTCAATTTACAAAGCAACTTTTGTAATTTTGGCTGATGTGTGCATAAAGCGCCTTAACCGACATACGAATGAGGCGTCTAAGGTGCGTCAACTATCGGTGCTTCAAGTGTGTTATGAGATGCACATGAAACGTCAAACTGTGAAGAGACTAGATTAGTTTGATTTTGGCATTAGTGAAATAACATGTGAACCAAAGATTGAGTTGAAGTTTGCAATGATTAATATGACATTAATATACACCGTGATTGTATGCATGGATTGTAGTGCTAACATTGATGTGCCTAAGTATGTAAAAAGAAGCTTATGATGTTGTGACAGTTTTCAAAATAAAAATACAGATTTGAAAACATGCTGTGATTGTATACTTGGAAATAAAACAAAGTGAAGTCGTAGATATGAGCAATATAAAAAACCGATTAAAAATAAGGTGAAAAACACATTATGTTTTTTGAAAAAATATTAACGATATGTTATATTTGACCAATGAGTTTCCGTCTTGTGTTTTGGGAGCTCGATTTGAAGTTTGGAATAAAGAGTAACCATAGTCCAAATACTTGAAGTAACCATAGGTTATTTCAATTGATCCTGAAATCTAAGATTTTATATCTTACGTATATGTATTCATAATGAACAGTAATCATAGTAGAAATATACTTGAATTAAAAGATACAATTTCTTCGATATACTATTATTTTGATATTGTAATTATTTATTTAATATATATAAGTTTTCTTTTATAAGTTTTTAAAAAATATGCTTTTACAAAACTTAAAATACACGTTGTGACATTCTTTTTTATCTATGTTAAAATATAAATATATTTGAAACCAACCTGAGCTCTATAACGTAATGTTTTTCAATTATATCGTTACGATGTAGTTATATCTACCTATGTTTCGATATATATTTTATCCAAAACCAAGTTATTGCAATATGCGGTCAAAATTTTAATTTTTTTTTAATTTTGAATATATAGTTGCGACATACTAATTTCATGCTACTATGATGAGAGAATGTGGTATGAGTAGTCATCAGGTCAACACGTGATCTTGACATGAGAGATTGTAGGTTGGTTAGTGCATTTTTGCAGCCTCTCTTGCAGTCATGACGGATTGATCCTTTTGCTACAATGTTATAATGGATTTGAGTTTGCATGTCTCTTCGATTTCATGTTACTGATAAAAACTTGGATCTTCAACTCTATTTCATATTAGGGTTCTTAATACTTTGACATTTTTCTAGAAAATTGTTGAGCTTTGATGTCTATTTGGGGATTTCAAGGGTTTGATTCACTACACCCAAGTTCATGAATGTGTCATTTGAGAAGCGTTTGATTCGAGGTTAGTGAAAGGTGAGGTTTAGTTACTTTATCATCTCGATTGCTAAATCTTGATCTTAACTCTAACCGGTATGTTGGTCATTTGATGGTGTGTTACCTCTTCTATTGGGAATAGGTATGTTGGTTGTTTTCTAACACTTGAACTTCACTACTTTCAGTTTGAATGTATATCTCAAATGTGAAGCTACACTTTCATTTACAAGCATAGAAACTAGAAAGTGCACATATTTAATTTGAACTTTATAACTTTGAGTTTGAATCTATTTCTCAAATGTGAAGCTATTATAGAATTGTATTTAGAGGCATAGAAAAATTTAAAGTGCACATATTTGATGTAAGTGAGGCCATTGAACTTTTACATATGAAATTTGTAAAACCTTTGAAATTTACTAATTTTTGTTTGAACGTATTTCTCAAATGTGAAACTACTCTTTCATTTATTAGAATAAAAGACCTACAATATATGTTTCATGATATTGAAATTATGAAATAAGAAAACAATCTTGTTGTTACCTGATATTAAAATTAAATAAAAATCTAGCTGTTTATGATACTAAATAAAAAACAATCTAAGTGTTTTATGATACTAAAATAAAAAAATAATATATCTAATTCTTTCATATACTCATATAAAAGCACAAATCAACAATTAGTTATATCCAAAATAAGTTATCATGATCAGTTGATCGGTTGCATCATGACAAACTTATAACTTAATGATATCTGATGTGTTTCACACAATCTTGTCTAAAAAATAAGTAAAAATTTCTACAGATGTCTCTCATAAGTATATTATAATGTGATTTGTTTACAACGGTCCTTCAATTATGTCGATAATCCTTTGCAAATAGTCTCATGTTTTGTAGTATACCAAGTCGTTTCCTGCAATTTTATACTAAATCTAAGAAATATAGAAAGTACCGGCAAACACGGTGTAAAGCGAAATTACTAGAACAAGATCAATCGAATCAATCTTGTGTGCAAGTTCAAGATACAATACTCGATTACTCAAGAAGATACAATGTTTACTGAATGAATCCCATCGTTGTTACACACTTTGCTATATATAGATGTTAACTAGCTGTTAACAAACTAATTACACCTACTAATTACAACTATCCAAGAATTACATTCTAGTCCTTGTACTTCACTATACAATAGAAACAATACATTGACTTTATTTCATATATTCCTCATCAATCTCCACCTTGAAATAGAAGTCAACCAATACCCAATATCTGCAAGCAAGTGTAAAATTTGGTACCAGACAACGCCTTTGTAAACACATCAACAACATTATCAAGAGTATCAACTTCTTGCACTTCAACCTCTCTTGAACTTACTACATCACGTATGAAATGAAGTCTAACATTTATATGCTTTGTTCTCTCATGAAATACTGCATTCTTAGTCAACTGAACTGTACATTGATTATCACATAACACCATAGTTTTATCAAGTGAAATTCCCAACTCAGTCACAAAACCCTTTAACCAGATTGCTTCTTTAACTGCCTCAGTTAAAGCCACATATTCAGCTTTAGTAGATGATAAGGCTACCACATGTTGTAATGAGGCTTCCCAACTAACCAAGTTACCCAATACAATGAATGAATAACCAGTATTGGATCTACCTCTATCCAAATCCTTTGCATAATCTGAATCAACAAAACCAACTATCTCAAACTTATCTAGTTTATCACCACCAAAGAATAAACCAAACTCTTGAGTACCAACCAGATATCTTAGCAACCATTTAGCAGCCTCCCAATGTAGTTTCCCAGGATCAGATAAGAAATGGCTTACCAAACTAACTCCATATCCAATATCAGGTCTAGTACACACCATAAGGTATATTAAACTTCCAATTGCGTTGGCATAAGGCACCCTGCTCATATAATTTCTATCTTCTATACTATGAGGAGAGTCCATCTTTGAAAGCTTAAAGTGCATAGCTAAAGGAGTTGTGACAGACTTACAATCAAGCATATTGAACCTTTCAACACCTTCCTGACATAGGACTTTTAAGACAACTTTAACTTCCTTGAACTTCTTTCCCTAGTGATCTCCATGCCTAATATTTTCTTAGCTGGCCCAAGCTCCTTCATCTCAAACTCATTCATTAATAATGCTTTAGTAACTGTGATTTCATGTTGGTCCTTACATGCTAACAACATGTCATCTACATATAGCAAGAGATATACAAATTGACCCGCACTATACTCTTTATAATAAACACAAGAGTCATAACTGCTTCTAAGAAAACCATTTGACACAACATAATCATCAAATCGCTTATACCATTGCCTTGGTGATTGCTTCAACCCATACAATGACCTCTACAACAAACATACCTTGTTCTCATTACCTAGTTCCTCATATCCCTCTGGTTGCTTCATATACACCTTTCCTCAAGATTCCCATGAAGAAAGACAGTTTTAACATCGAGCTGCTCCAGCTCAAAGTCAAACACTGCAACCAATGACAATATGATCCTTATAGATGAATCCTTCACAACTGGTGAATATATCTCATTATAGTCAACACCAACCTTTTGTGTGAAGCCTTTGGCCACCAATCTAGCTTTGTATCTAGGCTCCTCAACACCAGGCATTCCCTCCTTCACCTTATATAACCATTTACAACTCACCACGTTTGACCACTTGGTTTATCAACCAAGATCCAAGTGTTGTTCTTCTGTAAAGATGACATCTCTTTATTCATAGTTGATACCCATCTATCTCTATTTACTGAGTACATGGCTTCATTATAAGTAAGAGGTTCATCATCTTCTCCTTCCTCAGTTATATTAAAGACAAAGGCAGATACGAAATCATTCATTCTATGCCTGGCAGGTGGTATAATGTTTCTTCTAGGTCAGTCCTTTGCAATATTATAACCAGTGAACTCCTCACTAGACCCAACTCCTGGCCTAGTTGCACTTTCAATAGTTCTATCATCATTTGCCACATTCTCCACCTTAATTTTAACTTCATCTACAGCCTGTTCACCATTAGATTTTGAGGCCTTTCCTACTATGTCCTTGTACATCACCTCTTCCCTAAAGGCAACTACATCCCTGTTCACTATCACCTTTGGGCTACCTTCATCCAGCATCTATAACCTATATCCTTTCACACCACTTGGGTATCCCAACACAATACACCTTTGAGCTCTAGGATTCAACTTTCCTTGACTGATGTGAGCAAAAGCCAATGATCCAAACACTCTCAAATTACTGTAACTTGCTTGAGTACCAGACCACATTTCGATAGGTGTCTTCATATTGATGGCTGATGAAGGAGATCTATTGATCAAATATGTAGCTGTGCTTACAGCTTCTGCCCAAAAAGTCTTAGGCAGACCAGAACTTGAGAGCATACACCTCACCTTATCCATGAGAGTTCTATTCATTCTTTCAACCAATCCGTTCTGCTGTGGGGTACCTGGTACAGTCAGATGCCTAGCTATTCCATGTGTTTTACAAAATTGATTAAACTGGTAATTACAAAACTCAAGCCCATTATCAGTTCTAAGTTTCTTGACTTTATTTTCTGTTTGAGTTTCCACTAATGCCTTCCATTCCTTAAACTTCTCAAAGGCATCATCCTTATGTCTTAACACATATACCCATACTCTTCTATAGTAGTCATCCATAATGGACAAATAATACCTTGCTCCACCTAGTGCCAGTGTTCTTGCAGGCCCCCACAAGTCAGCATGAACATAATCAAGTACACCTTGTGAACTATGTTTGCCTTTACCAAACTTCACCCTGTGTGCCTTACCTACTATGCAATGATCATATAGTCCTACACCAGCACTACTTACACTGTCTATTAGGCACTGCTTCTTGAGTTTAGTTAAACCTTTATCACTAATATGTCCTAACCTCTTATGCCAAAGGTTAGTTAACTTAGTTGCCCTATCTTCCACCACTGAAACCATATCAAGTCTAGCTTCACCATCGAGCACATAGGTGTTATTCTCCTTTCTGAACCTTGAAAGAATCACCCTGGATATAGATATAATCTTGGCTTTCCCATTCTTAAGACTTACATAATACCCAGATTTCTCAAACACACCAAGAGAAATCAAGTTTCTAGTTAACTCAGGTATATACCTCCTATTTACCAGCCTTAAATCTGTATTATCATGCAACTTGAGATTCACTACCCCATGCCCTCTAACTCTTCACGGCTTGTCATCTCCTAGTTGCACCACTCCAAGATCCTCTATAACTAATTCATTAAAGAACTCGTTATGCGATGTCATGTGGTATGAACAACCCGAATCAAGAATCCATTCCCCTCGATTACTATTACTTGACACCACTAATACATCAGAGCTTTCATAACCATCCATAGAAGTTTCAGGTGAAGTGTTACCTTGGGTTCTAGCAACGTTCGATTCAGGCTTCCTTTTTCTTCTTTCTGGATAGTCCTTCTTGAGGTGTTTTTCAGAGTTGCACACGTAACATCTCTTTTTAAGCCTTGACTTGGACCTTGTCTGACCTTAGTTCTTGAATGACCTTTGTTTAGTTCTTCCTCTGACCAACAAGCCATCACCCTCCTCCTCTTTATGATCAGACCTCTTCTTTAATTCCTTCGAATTTAGAGCCGCTAGCACTTCCTCCATAGACAGTGTGTCTCTTCCATACATCAATGTATCCACAAAATGTTCAAAGTTTTGTGGCAATGATGTTAGGAATATAATGGCCTGATCTTCATCTTCAACCTTTACATCTATATTCTCAAGGTCTCATACCAATTTGTTAAACTCATCTGTATGATCCTCAATGGACTTACCTGAGGACATGTTGAAGGTATACAGTCTCTTTTTCAAGTAAAGTCTATTCGCTAGAGACTTAATCATGTAAAGACTCTCCAATTTTGACCATATTCCAGCCGTAGTGTTCTCCTTGGATACCTCCCTCAACACAAGATCTCCTAGACTCAGGATGATCGCACTGTGAGCCTTTTGCATTATATCCTTCTTCTCCTTATCGGAAAGTGTTGTCGGCAATCAGGCTTACCCGGCGAGAGCTTCAACCACCCCTTGATGTACTAGTAGTGCACGCATCTTCAACCTCCATAGCCCAAAATCATTCTTGCCATCAAACTTCTCCAATTCGAATCTAGTTGACACCATCTTGAACTGTTTAGTCGTTGTTCGCTTTGTAACTTCCGAAATTGAGCCCTAACCAGAGCTCTGATACCACTTATAAAGCAAAATTACTAGAACAAGATCAATCGAATCAATCTTGTGTGCAAGTTCAAGATACAATACTCGATTACTCAAGAAGATACAATGTTTACTGAATGAATCTCATCGTTGTTACACACTTCGCTATATATCGATGTTAATCAATTGTTAACAAACTAATTACACCTACTAATCACAAAGAATTACATTCTAGTCCCTGTACTTCACTATACAATAGAAACAATACATTGACTTTATTTCATATATATTTCTCATCACACGGCCCTTGAACAACTAAAGAGACAACATAAAAGAATATTGTTTGAACGACATCATTATCATATATTTGATTTTAACAACATTTTTACAATTTGATGTCTAACAAGCATGCCAATCATTATTTGACGAATACGATCGATGTACAAAAGATAATCTATGTTACTTCGCTTTCACGTAGACTTTGAGGAATCAAATAAGCTGGAGTGTTAATTTGCACCAAAATTCGACAGATATGAATTAATTTCAAAACTTTTTTTTGGCAAATTACCGTTTTGTTAAGTGTATAGTTAGTTAATGGTAAGTTATAACTAGGTAGTTGGTTAATTAAGTGATTAAATGGTTAGTTGTATTTGGTTGTACGTGTCAACTACTATATTACATAGTTAGATTAGATTCATTGCGTCAACTTGAAATCATAATATTGTTTTGACATGTTCAACATTTTATCTTATTTAATGAGCTTAGATTTTATAGATTTCCATTTATACAAAAATTTTAGCATGTACATCAAGCTAGCACATCATTGCAACTTAACATCAGCATCATTAGCCTTTATTAATTACATTTTGAAGTATAAATATTTTACATCTGCTTATGTTTATTTTGTAAAACTGTGTCTAATTTAATTTTTACATAGATTCTCTAGGAACTCGAAAACTAAAATTTCATCTAGAATAATTATCTGTAGGAACTATATGATTTTAAACTAAAACTACAATCTATAGCTCCCAAGCTTAAACATGTTATGAAATTGCCTATGTATAACAGTGATTTCATATGGATACTAATCACATACATATAGGGATTATACATGCACGCCACAAAACTAATGCGATCAGAAAGCTGCACAACACATTAATGTATACATGGTCCTGTCAAAAGGAATGACACGTGTCTCTTATTTATTTTCTCGTTGGCTTTACAACTACATAACGTTAATGTGTTGAAAAGAGAGGGATGCTTAAACGCTTGAACCCCCTCACACGCGCTTTGTAGCGTTACCATTTGGAGATGGTTAGATTACACAACTCAACGTAACAAGTTACCTGATTAACATCAAAATTGACAAAAGAAGTTACTAACTTATTAATAGCCCCTTATTAGTTTCTTACAGGGAGTTCCACACTTCATATTCATTTCCTCCTAAGTGCTATGTGGTATTCAATCTTACTTGGTAGATCTAGTTTTATCTTGCTAGCATGTTCATATGATCACCATTCGTAGTCTCTAACATCAACATATTAACGAATAAGGCCTACCCTAACATTCACCGATCAATCTTTATCATTTTATTCAGTTTTACGTGTCTGGAGAAAAAGACTGATAATCAACAATAGTTAGAAATCGAAGAGCAAGTTATAAGAGACCACTAAATTTTAACAACCCATACCATCATAACCCTTGAAGTTGACCAATGAATAGTACCAGTTAATAGAAGTGTGCATAATGAACAAACCAATGATTAGAATCAAAGTAAACATAACCACAAGGTGTTCAAACACCTGAAGAAATTGTTATCAACTATACCACAATATCACTACAAAAATATCACTAAAAGATTTTTATTTAGATGTATAGCATATATATTAAACCTTTATCTGTGATTTAACTGACTGAAAGAGAATCATAAGAACAACTTAATGCATGTACTAAATACAGTCTCCATGTGTATATATTACACACCCTTATAATTTTAAATACAAGAAATCATATCATATATATCATGTATTGGGTAATGAAAACTATGAAGGATACGAAACCATTTCTTCTCCATCTCGAGTAAAGGGCATCACCTTGCATCGTTGTTCTGTGAACAAACCTTGAGATGTGCATCCAAACCAAAAGGTACTCTCTCTTGAGAATTACTCAGGTTAAACAATGGCATGAGCGGATTTGGTGGTACGTATTGCGAACCTGAGCTTAACAAATGGAAGTAATTATTTTGTCTAACAAGATCATGATTCTCTCCTAAATTCGGCATGACAAATGGAGGGAAAGCTGAAGGTGTGATGGCTGTGGTAGGACCGAATGGGAGAGCTATTGAAGAATGATCAGTTTGAGATGAAAGTAAACCTTGGTTTCCAAATTGAGAAATTGATAGATTTGAACATGGTTCCCAATTATAGTAAGGGTTGTATGGAAACAACCCTGGATAAGAATATTGAGGTATGGGGAAAAAGTTCAAACCTCCATTTCCATTTCCATTTTCGTGTTCGTTCCACTTGTTTTCGACTAGTGCTTCCTTCCCTTTCTTTCTCTGATGATCTCCATTGACGCCGTGATCGTTGTCTTGCTTAATTCCTTGTTTTTTAAACAGTAATGTATGATCATTTCCTACATCTTGTACAAATGTTTCATTTGGAGTACTTCTAAGGAATTGAGAGAAAGAAACTTGAGGTGAATTCAAATCTTGAGGAACTAAGGCTGTTGGTACTACTGGATGAAACTGATTGTAATCTCCAAATAGCATTTGGAGAGGTGGAAGCTGATCAATATCATCTTTAGTTGAATCAAGAAGCCAATCTATCACCTTGCTAGGTTGGCTTAACCCTAGCCTATCTTGGAGATCATACAATTGCATAGCTGTGGGAATCGAAAGCCTGATCCTTCGGTCTCGCAATCCTTTTACTGTGCAAACTTTGCTATGTCTATCTTTACCTCCAAACGCCTTAGATACCCTTACGATTCGTGGGTTCTTGAAACCTGCCCATTGTCTTGAAGTTGTTGTATACTTTGGTAGCACGAGCTCGTTGCTATCGCCTTCTTGCTTTGCTTGAAGGTCTTTTCTTCCTGAACTATCGTTCAGCATGTTTCTTTTTGCATCATCTGGCTGCAAGAAAGCCTCTAAGCACACAACTGTACACAGGTTACATATCTTCATGTTAGATGTACTTAATTTTCTTGATTTTCAGTTTTCTGAAATAGGGTGTGTTTAGGTTATACTAAGAATAACTATCTAGGTTGATTGAACACTACAAAATTGAACTATTAACAAATTCGTAATATATATAGACTTAACAAATTTAGGGAGATCACAAGTAGATACATGAAATATGAGTTGAATCTTCCTTAAAAAGATTTGAACAACATGCAAATTAGGGTTTTATCTTGCAGATCTGAAACATGCTAGATTATAACTATAATCTAATGAGCAATCGATGAAAGCTTAGAAGATCAGAATGAAGAAGTGAGATTGAGATAATATACCTATGTGATGGTAACTGATACCTGCAAATTAAAACTATACCTGTGGAATTACTTTGATTGAAAGGTACTATAGATCATGAAAATGAACTCACAGTAAGACTTTCATGTGCCTGTGGAACTGCAGATCAGGCTGAATTGAATTGCAAAGTTTCTTGAGAAATCTGTATGCAAGTTCTTCAGGAAGCTGTGTATAAAAATCTGATTTCCAATTATTTGCTACAAAGGGAAGCATCATATGTCTATCAGTCTATGTCACATATCTATATATAATTCTTGGACTTCACAATACAAATGTGAAAAGATAATATTTCTTAGAATCTTACCAAGTTGCACGCGAAAGAAGAATAAGGAATGGCGAATTTGCGACCATATGGTGTCTTTGTCAGCCGACACGCAGGTTTGGTGCATACCACACACTGAACATCCTGGTTAGTGAAGAAACTTCTACTGGTCTACCCTTCAGTAATCAAGTAGTTATATATCAATGATGGTGTATTAGACCACTCAGTGTAGACAGTACAAAAACTTCAACTATACCTGGACCATACTATACTATCATATGTAGAAAAAGAGGCTTAATGCTTTATTGACAACCACATATAGCTAGCTTTATCAGTCAATTCTATGGTGTACATTATGCACGCTTAACTAGCCACACTCAAAAGCACATAATACAAGAAGCTAGGTACATACATATATATAGACATACATACTATGCATACATACTTATGTACATACATCTAGGGAAAAGGAAATTGTGTTTGAACAATTTTTTGGGTAATTACATTATTTGATTAACAGTGTTATGTATTCTTTCTAATTTTACGATGTTTTAACAATAACACGTCCACACTACACCACCCCCAAAGTCAAATGCGTCACCCTTAAACTCAAATGGCCGTTTGATGAAAAAACTCAAATAGTAGTTTAGAGGTAGGTCACCTACGCAAGCCCTAACCATCCAACGGTTGTAAGACAAATCTAATGTTAAAGAAGGTACGCATATACATGCCATGCATACACATACTTATGTACATACATCTAGAGAAAAAGCAAATCGTGTTTGAACAACATACGGGTAATTACATTGTTTGATTATCAGTGTCCTATTATTTGTTCTAAATTTCTAAATGTACGGTGTTTTTTTGATAATAACAAGGGCCATACTATTCCTACACCACCCCCAAAAGTCAAATATGTCACCCCTAAACTCAAGCGTTCATTTGACGTAACACTCAAATCACAATTTAAAGGTAGGTCCCCTATGCAATCCCTAATTATCTTCCAACGGTTATTTTATAAATCCTCAAATTGTGGATTGAAAAGTTGGGACATGAATCAAGCCCTAACCTTCAAACGACTATTTAAAACAACCTCAAATGTTCATTTAAAAATGATATAGGCTTAGATTGTCAATGATGATGTATATATACAAGCCTTTCTATCTCCTTAAGATATATAATAGAGGAAACGTTTGCACTCGTCTCACTCTCCGCAAACCCTACAAATAGCTTTGTTATAAATGAGATCTTTACTGGATACATATTTTGTTAGTTTTAAATAACACCTGAAGTCGTCAACTGTTTGCCCTATATATAACTCTCCTTGAGGGGAAATACATTCTTCGCTTAATTTATCACATTTGATAGTACACTAATCTCTTTCTCTCCAAGTCCATAAATTAAGTCACCATGCCTAACCCTAACAATTTTAGGCATAATACAGAAGTAAAGAGATGAATTTTATTAACATTTACAATCAATTTTGAAAAGAAATTAATGTAATTTATTAGATGAGTTCTGCAGGATGTAGATCTTGGAGAATGTGGAGTAAACCACAGAAGGATTGCAGCTTAGATAAAGCCAACAACTGTATGTGTAGAGAAGGGACCAAAGGATGAATAAGAAAATTCAAAAATATCTCACTGTTACATTGCTTATTGCTCTACGGACCACCTGTGATAACTGATAACCATATATGCTGTATTGCACTGAGATATGATAATGAATAAACATATATAAAGTGAGTATACCTAATTAAGTTCTAATGCATATTATAAATATTATTTCCTGATTAACAAGCATCAAAGGAAACCTGTATTGACTTGTTTGGGATTTTGGTTTAAGAAAAGGCGTAAAAGGAGCTATAGAGTTCAAGATTTTTCCATTTTCTTGGTAAAAGGCGGGTAACTAATACGGTAAAGTAAGTAACTTCTTTGGTTAATTGGGAAAGGATAGCGAAAACGCTTGGGGAACTAATCATGCATTTATAAACAACATAATTAAGTGTCTTAACAAGCTCAGAAAGCACTTTCAAATGAGCTGCAAGTTTGGCAAACATAGAACAATAGAAATATGGATGTATCATGAAGCCTGCAGCAAGACTGTTGTTGCTGTAGCCTGTAGCTGCCAGTGAAGCTTTAGTGTCAATCTATACTGTAACACTGCTGTCATTGGTGTTCTTCTTATAATGTAAATCTTCAATTAAGCTAGAAATTAACCTCATATAACAGCAATACTTTCAGAAAAGATGAGAAACCCTAAAATCACTGATACTTCTGTTTTATAATCCTTGATACTAGAATGTTTTTGGTTTTCTTTTTATTTTATCCTAAATCCTAATGTAACCTATATAGGCAACATAAATGTTGTCTTTAGAAATTAGTATTCATCCACATTTATACTATATGTGTATTAAGTTTTACTATAAAGTATAAACTATTTGTTTTCTTTTTACTTCTTCTGGCAGTAGGCTTAATTAGATATCTTAACTTCTATGTCTGAGTGAATGCAGGTAGTCCAGCAAAAGATAGAGACATGACATGAGAGACAGATAAAGAGTTTAAGACTTATTAATGCACAAGGATACCTCAGAAGTTAATTCTAGCAGACAAAATAATAGAAAACTTAAGAAGAAAACTAAATGGTCCCAGTAGTATCTGGACTACATATGCTAACTGCAGCTTATACTAAATACTGTTTAATGTATGAATATGAACAAATTTAGCCCTTCAAAGCTAGAGGTGTACACATTTACCAAATTCAAAAGTTCTCCTCATTATACTTGACAATGATAGAGCATGTTGATCGATATACACAGCTTACTAATCAATGTATGAATATGAACAAATTTAGCCCTTCAAATTGTGTAAGAAAATAATGTTAGATTTAAGCATGCAAGTAGTGTCAGTTCAGTAGATAGTACCCACATTGACAGAATTAAGTGTCACCATCTATATATAGAGAGAAGGTATCAAGAAGCAAAAAGATCATGAGAAAAATGATTGTTGAAATGATCCCCAAAAATGATGACACTAACAAAAGAAAGAATGTGAAGTCATTTTCATGGTCAGGAAAACTCATCATACCTCCTTTTTGTTGCTTTGGCATGCTGCATAATTTGTGCCAGGCCTCATCGTAGAGTGACCATAAATTCGATCTAGACACTCCCGAGAAAGAGAGCGTGTCAAGGGCTCAATGATGATTGATCATAAACGAGCACATCTATCAAAACAAGACTGTATTGATATTGGCAGGTCGGATCGAGATCTGCTATATAACCATTGAGTTCTTTTGAACTGTCTCTATTTGAACTGTCTGGTTATGAGTCGGAACGGTTGAACCGGCTAACTAGACATGTAAGTTTAGTTATATGATTAATATTTATATTTTATTTTTCAAACTCTTATCTATTGTTAATCCATGCTTCACTAATATTGCAAATCCACAACAAAAACATAAAATATTTTAATATTTTATTTTATTTTATATGTATGTATGTGTATATATATATATATGTATATGATTGTATACACTACGTAACTAATAACCGTTAGAAATTGATCGGTGCATTTGTTGCATGAGTAATTTGATTTCCGATATATCATTAATAGAACATACCGAGGGATTTCCAGTGTGCTTTTCAGCAATGGATTAAGTCTTCCAATTACGCCCTTATTAGATGAATTTTCCGACAGACTAGCGATAACTATTTATCGACATATTACCAACAGTGTCTTTAAAAAAGTTAAAGTGCTATATCATTTTATTGTTATAGTTAGTTTGTGATATATTATTGTGATATATTACTTCCATCGTAACATTTGAAATATAGTCGAATATCATAGGCAGTGTTACATTAGTTTATTTTTTGTTTAACTTTTTATTTAAGTTTCGCTTGAAAACAACCTAGGTCATATGTAATACACCTTTAATTTTTTACAATAAACAGTTTTTCTGAAACAAAATGTAAATTTATTTATTTATTTATTTTGAAAAAAACAAGTTTAAAAGTTAATTTCATTATTTTATTATCTTACTCGTACGTAATTTAAATCATATTTTATCTTAAAATATTATTTTATAATTAATAAAATTTTGTTATATTTAATATTATATTTATTCTACCTTTCTCATACTACGGTTACTAAAACTCGTATCTTATCATAAATAATTTAATAAGATTATTAAAATGTGCTTTTGTATTTATTGCAAAATTGACAACCCAATTTGGACCTAAAATAATGAAATTCATGTGGCACACAAGTTTATATAATTATGATTTTAGTTTATACTTGTAAAAAAACGTCACGTAACATTAGACGTCTTTTGAAATCATTGATATTTAGCTCCAAGTTCTTCTTGTACGACTAGGTTAATGATGTGTGTAACACATCATTAGTTATGAAAAAAGGTGTCGTAAAATGATATTTTAGAATTTTAGTCTTGTATTGTGTTTGTATTATTTGAGGTATTATCTAATGATATTGAATAAAATTTGTTTACGAACTTATCAAACATGTGAAATAAATTTTATTCAGTATGCAAATATCGAAACAATTCAAACACAATCCTATCATTGGAATTTACCTAATGAGCAGTAACGTAAATATACAAATTCGGTAAACCGTGTAGAGTTGATCAAACATCGGTAATTAAAATTCACAAGGTTTGTAAGTTTTTGAAGCCTAAAATCAATTCTAGTTTTGCTTTTTTCCATCTTTAAACAATCATGTTCAAAGGTAGTGTAATTTACGTGATTATAACATGGTTAAAAAGTTTCTTAATACATCTTTGTCAAACAAGGGTTGTCGAAATGATCGAATGACAACCTCTATTGAATCACGAACTTAGCATCTCTATCCAAGCGATATTTACGATGAAACTCCGGGTATTTTCATCGTTTGACATTGTTAGTTGACCTCAAGTTCAAATGCTTTTCACCATCTTCCAATCATTTTCTAAATGATTTTTTAAAGTTAAGTTTGAATCTGATTTGAAAAAATGCACTGGAATTCTTCCATCGAGCGAGGCTCACATTGATTAACATTTCACATAAATCAAATTTTGATCACAATACTTTGGTTACTCGTTGTTGGTACAATCATCACTACCCTACGATTGAGAAAACACCAACACCAATGGATGATTGTCCATTTTCGAAAGCCATCTAGGAGTGTTTTAAGACAACTTTTTTGTTATTGTGATTTTAGAGAGTAAGGTGTTGTTTGTTTTTTCTGCATGAAAACGTCTGAAGTCTGCGGACCACATCTGCAGACATCTGCAGCAGAAGAGGTGAACCAAATGTCTGCAGTCTGCAAGAAAAAAACTGTTTGTTTTTAACATCTGCAGAATGATAAAAAAATATTCTGTAATTAGATTAAACCTATTTTTGAACACTTGTTTTCTTGGACTTGTACCACACACACACATCCGTACGTACATACAACATATATACAACCGTATTGTATATACTTTTGTGTTACCATTTTATATACTTTTGTGTTTCTTTTTTTGTCTCACACGTATTGTATATTTGTACACCACACTATGCAATACAATAACTTAAGGCATTCTATATTATATAAGGTTTTTTATTAAATTATTACAGGATCGTCTTTAGTAGTAAACCGACAAACATTGTAGTAGTACTGTAGTAGTATTTTTAACACCTCGAAAGTTCATAGTAATTTGATCAACTGAAATAA
>BJCM01083586.1:0-27197 GCA_018326385.1 Flaveria bidentis | reverse complement strand
AATTTAGCAAAACAATATTTTAAGTCTAACTTATAATAAAATAAATAATTTGTACAAATAATGATTCTATAAGTTAAACAATATTTAAGGTCCAATTTATAAGAAAATAAATTAATTATATTGTTTGTCTATAACATATAATAAAATGTAAAGACATCTTATGAAATAAATTAACAGAAAATAGTACGGCGTCTAAAAAAATATAACAAGTTCACAACTTGATTTTTATAAATTTTTAGAAAAACCTGAATTAAAACAAAGGCTAAAAAAAGCCTTAAAATTAAAACAGGAGGTCCCCCGGGTTCGAACCGGGGACCTCTTGTTTAGAAGCCATCAGTGTTACCGCTTAAACCAAGGCCGTAGCCGCGTTTTTGTTTGGTTTTGAATCCACTTAAGCCATATTAACAAAGTCCTCCCGAACCCCAAGAACCCTAAAACGGAATCGAACCAAATTGAACAACAAACCGTAATGATACTGGAATCAACGTTGGGGCTTTCGATCCCTATGTGATTTCGAGTCTCAGGAGTCATTTGATTACCTGTAATGATGCTATACGAAGACGAACAAAACAAAGGATAGCTGCGACTTGGTCGAAGATGGTTCAAGATAGAAATGCGATTAATAATTCAATTCTTTTTACAGGAAACTCCCAAAGACATCAACAAGAGAAAGCCCACTATTAATTTCAATTGAAAAGACCTAGATGATGGTGTTCGATTAATGGTTGTTTCGCAACAGAACCGACATACGAAAGAGATTTTTGAGTGTTTCTTAGATGAAATTGCGAGTAGAAATGTTTTAGGATTAGTTAATCGATGGTTTTGGATTCCATTAATTGAGTTATTAACACGATATGTACGTTGAACGGTTAGGAGTTAAACGATGTTTCGGTTTCGGGGGATTCATCATAAAATTGGACGTTTCAACCTGAATTAATGATTGTTAAGGGTTCGATTCAAGCACTAGGACCAATTCGAAACGATTTTTATGCTTGATTACCAATAATTAGTGTGTTTAAGAAGTGGTCGGAGCTCGCCGGCGTGTTGGCCGGAGCCACGCCGGAAAATCGGGTAGTGAGGGGAAAATGAAGTTGGGTTTTTAATAATTTACACAATTGATCCCTGCGGTTTGCATTTTTGTTATTTCATGTTCGAACTTTCTTTTGAAGTTTCAAAATTGACCTTATAACCCCCTAGACTTAAAATCAAAGTTTTATACATTTTTAATTTTAATAATTCTTATAAATTATAAATATTACTATTAATATTATTATTATTATTATTATTATTATATTATTATTATTATTATTATTATTATTATTATTATTATTATTATTATTTATTAAGTAATAATTAACATCATTAACTTTCAAATTCAAGAACTAAAAAAAATCGAATTAAGAAAATAGTCATAAGTAACCCATGAGTTTCATAATTGATCATAATGGTCCTTTCAAGAAATAAACGTCGTTAATGTAAAAATATAAGATGTTACAATGGCACTCTCATCTTTCTCATCCACATAAACATTACACCTCTCACAAACCGCTAATAAACATTCTATCGGAGATGCTCTAACGCCAATAAAACATCCATAACTATAGTCATTTATTAAATGATAATGACCAGTGTTTGAAACACAACAATAAGTATTAAAATTCACTTGACCAATATATGAGTTAATGAGCGAACATATGCATGTGGACCTTACTAACTTTCACATAATAACTCTATAATGTTACACAAATGGTTGTCATTTCGCCAAGTTGCATATCATCTTGTTGTTCAAACTTCAAATCCATTAGCTTTCTTCATCAATCTCCTTCAATATCACTTTCTGCAACTCATTTCAGCTCTTTAATCTTCTACAATCTTCTTGTGGGAGAACCACATGGAAATGTATGCTAAAAGTTCATCTTTCAAAGCTAATCTTACACTCGAAAGGCGAAACAGCTTTCGCGATGTATCCTTTTCATCCTACTTGAACAAAGCCGAAGAAAACATGGTTCGAACACTCGCAAATCAAGCTGCAGAGCTCCCAAATGATCACCACAGTCGTATGAAACCCGCAGAAGACGAAGAAATTGGTGTTTTTGGTGCAGAAAAGTACTTCAAAGGGGAAATTGAAGACCAAGGCAATAATAATGATCAAAGATTCATAAATCCTACTGATACCACAATCAAGATGCATCAACAGCACGAAGAACTTGAAGAATTTGATCATAGTTTTGATGTAAAACCAAAAGCCGATCAAACAAACATGCACACACCCAGTGTTCGATCAAATGTCAGCTGCAATAGTCGCAGCAGATTGTTGACGAAACAGTCTTCTGTAAAGATGGAAATCAAAAGCAAAACCAGAAATCTTCTTGCTAGATTCGGTTGCAATTGTATGAACAAGAAATCAACACAAATCAACGACAAAAGATTCGTCAACAACACTAAAGAAATCTCGAAGAAACACACCAAAATGTTGGATTTCCATCAGAAAACCGATCAATTTTCGACTAAATTGGCAGATATGAACACTAGAAACGATTACTTCACCTTCCCTGTGCTGAATTCAAACGATCTGATATCAAATTCGAGTTTAAATTCAAAATATGGAAATTTGGCGGGTAAAACTGAAGGTCATAACAATGGCGATCGATTGAAGAAGATAACATTGTTGAACGATTGGGATATGGATATACGAAGGGGAGACGAGATGTACATCACTTCAAGCAGAATGTACAACAACAACAACAACATCAACGATGTGGATAGTGATTCGAGCTCCGATCTATTTGAGATCGAGAGCTTTTCGCCGATCACCGGAGACGGTTCGTTTTTAGGTCACCGGAAGTCGGAATCGAACGGTTACGCACCTAGTGAGGTGAGCGTCGATTGGAGCGTGGTGACGGCGAGTGCGGCGGACTTCTCGGTGGTTTCCGATTACGACGACGTACGGACCGGTGGCGGTGGTGGTGGTTGGAGGAGCTCCGGCGGCAATGTTCAGGTTACGGAGGATAAGAAGAAACGGAATGGTGTTCTTTCAGGTTGTGTGAGTCATAAGGCGGTGAGAGTTGCCGGAGATGAGTATAAGGTTGGTGGTGGCGGTGGCGGCGTTGGTGGCGGTGGTGGGCGGCGGAGGTTATCGGAGTCCATGGCAGTTGGAAGTTTGTTTAGAGGGGGGATAGTTTGACCCGATAAGAAGAAGGTATGGGGCGGGTATGGGTCGGGTGTGGGTCGGGTGTGGGTCGGGTGCCCTAGTGGAAAGGGTGGCATGATTTACAGTTCTTGTACATTAGGGATTGATGTAGGTACATAGAGATTTTATGAGTTATTGGTATATCATAGATGATGATGATGATAATAAGTTTGTGTATTATTTGGTGAGTTTAAAATTAATTTAAGTCTGATGGTTATTTTATTAGCTGGAAATAAACTGATGTATCAAAAATTTGAACGTTAACATGATGATAAAATAGTATAATATTGTTAGGAGTTAACTAGATTTATAATCATCGTAACACGACAAGATAATTATTTGTACTTTTGAAAAAAGAAAATCTGATGGAAATACAAAAAAGAAAAAAAAGAAAAAAAAGAAAAAAAAGGCCTCCAAGAACTTTAGAGCAAAAACCCACCGCCCAAGAATCGGACACAGGTGGGTCGAGATTCGATGGTCACATGTGTAAACTACTGAGGCAAACACTCTTTTTGAGTCTAACCCTGCAACCAAATCTTTTAAACATATGTTATTTTGTGAAAACCAAAAAAATTATGGTCCAACCATGGTTTGCCAATTGACAAATTAATCAATCAGAACAAAGACTTATTCATTATGTGTAATTCGTATAGATAATAATAATAATCCAAAGTTACTTATATTACTGGTTTGGTTTTACATTCAAGAAATATACTCATTTTCTCACATTCAATCAGTTGTAACATATTTGGTTCTTATTAGAAAAAGACATCGAAAGTTTGTTAACTTTATATGAAATAAAAATTATACTCTTTGTAAAAATAATTAAGAAAAGTTTAAAATTTAAAATAAAAAACAACCAATATAAACCTATTCCCTTTCTTCTTCTGCACACCACACCACGACACACCCTCTAGCTAAGCTCTAGTTGGCCACCGTTGCCACCGGATCAAA
Organism: Flaveria bidentis; assembly: GCA_018326385.1. Lineage (NCBI taxonomy): Eukaryota > Viridiplantae > Streptophyta > Magnoliopsida > Asterales > Asteraceae > Flaveria > Flaveria bidentis. Next base: position 23,053 of record BJCM01083586.1, on the reverse strand, counting down.
GTTACTTATAAATGTTTAGATCTCTTTTAAGATTATCAACATATTGTAAAACGTTTGACTACATTCTCGCGTTATGAAGAATAACATTCAACTGTATTAACTCGATTGTAATTATAGCATAACATTATTCAGGTTCGAATGTGTAACAAGATTCTAAAGACTAAGTGTGATACCTGCTCAGATCAAAGACTATGATCCTGATCCAGGTAAATAATATTAGATTAAAACATGTAAGACCATAAGCTACAAATTCATTCCTTATATAAGAGCAATATTCTCCACAACAACATCGTAATTCGGAACCAACGTAAATAAATGTAAACATTTAGACATAACCATTGATCAACAAGCATACAAATTGAAAAATAGTATATGACAATTGACAATAGCATGTGCGATTAAGGATTGCTGAACAACTGTGGGCCAAGGGGCCGGGCCTGAATATGTGAAATTCTGTTTTGAATTTTGATACGGCTAAAAAAGAATATGGGCCGGATCATGAAGTTCAAGGGTCAAAATTTGTTGCCATAGACAAAATAGTGGGCGGTGAGCCCACTTAAACTTGGCCCACTACAAATTATTTTCTTTATACATGCCACGAATTTCATTTTAGTTGTACGTATATGATTTTATTAGATTTGTTTTGTTTGTTAAACGCTTAAGATCGATGCTATTTGAACCCGTAACCTTAATTTGAAAATACATTATTTGATCATCGGGTATCCTAGGAACACATATTTTATTGGATATAACTATAGAAAAATGATTAATGATTAATGAAAAAGTCAAATAATAATTGCTGACAACATGTTCTAACCAATCATAGACTCTTGGATAAACCTTAACACAAATAATGTTTTAAATATCACCAAAATTATTATTTAAAAAAAATTAGATTGTGTTTGACATAGGATTGAGGGACAATATTCATCGCATAGATTAAACACATTTCATTCGTCCATACAAAAATACATAAAACTGAGTGGCCATGAGATGTTCGGTACACCTAAATTATTCCACATGATATTTATTTTCTACCAAATATAAAATGAATTACTTTTTTTCCTTCTATTGGCATTTCACTATTAATTTTGAGCTTACATCTACTATTGTATGTCATATATTTGTTTCATATGCATTGTCGGATCGACTACTGTCAACAATACAATCATATGATGAAGATGAAACAAAGGAAATACATAAATTGATAAAAACTAAGACCTCAAATATAAACTCCACTAATACGCTTAAAACACGTTGATAACATTTATAATGAATATTGTAAATTCAGAATATCTCTTATAACCGTTGTGTGATTTCTATAAAAGGTTACAAATATAAATACAAAGACAATAAGAGTCCCACCAATGTGAATTTGTTATTTTGAAATGTAATGATGACCATATCATCAACAAATGTGGGTCTTGGACAACAGTGATGTAACGCATCAAATATCAAAATTATAAAAATATATATGACTTGACATTCTGGGGATGATATTGTTGGTGAGTCGTAGACCAACTAGAATTATTGATTCATATTACAAAAATAGCCAATCTTTATCATAATTTTAACAAGTTGGATTGACGGTTCGATAATGACTTTACATACATGTACATGTGAGCTTATAGACGTGCGTTAGACAATTTTGATGTAACACATCTGGTATGAAATATTAAGAAAATATGATTAATTTTTAGGATGGTATTGTTGGCGATTAGTAGACAAAGTGGGATGATTGATCCAAATTGTGAAACAAACTAGTCTTTAATCAACGTTTAAAACAAGTAGTATTAGCTGTTAGATTGAACTTTATGTTGGAAAACACATACTTTTATATGTTATTGTTTATATATTATTCACATTATATTGTTCTTTTAACCTTTTTCTCCCGATGATTTGGTCTTGTGGTGCCATCATTTGTTTGATGGTGAGGCATCAAATTGCGCTATGCGTTTGCAATTTTGCTATTTGTTAATTTGATTATTATTGAAGTCATATCAAGAGGACGAGACTGATGGTCACACACAATAAAATGAATTAAAAAAATGTGTACAGATTATTTTAATTTGTTTAAAGTGTGTTTTGAAAAAGGGATATAAGATTAGAGAAGAAATTAATGTTTCTAATTGATGAATGCAAATTTATGGGTAAAATACCAAAACACATTTGAGGTGTTTGATTATCTTAACATTTTGGTTCTCTAAGCACTTTTAGATAGAAGGCAAATACAAGAAGGAATTGAATACAATAAATTTCAAATAGAATTTAAGAGGCTAACGACCAATCCAATCGGACTGAGACTAGATTTGCTTCTTTTTTTCATGTTAATTATTAAATATTTTAGTGTAATTGGTTGATTAATAACCAATGTGATTATAATATCAATCAAACAAGTCAGAAGATGTGGAATGGACGCTTTTTTGAGTTTAATGATCTTTGATATCGCAAAACTTATTTAGGGGCGAAGACCATAAGTAATGGGTGTTCCAAGGGGGTAACACCTCCTTGGCGATGGTCCGGGGGCAACACCCCCTAGTAATGGGGTCCAAAAGGCGGCAACCCCTGATGGGATCCAAGAGGCAGCGCTCTAGTTGGGGTTAAAATAGTCAAATTTTAAATTGATAACGGCAAAAGGCAGTTACCCCAATCCTGCAAAATTCAATTTTGAGTGATTTTGGTCTTTGTATCGTTTGTTCTTTGGTTCACAAATTCTCACACGTATCAATGTTTTTGTAATTGACTTTTATCCAATTGGAATTTTGGTGTAAATTCAAATAATTTCAATGTGATAGTGTTTCGCAACTCTTAATTATCATGATATTTCTTAACAATATGTAAATGTCCCTTCAAACCTACTCATAGTATCTATTACGTCTTCATTTTGTGAGACTCGAATCTATACCATTCAAATAATAAAGATAAACATCAGATGTTGCTATCCATTAGATCATGAGACCATCCACAAGACTACCTCTGCTATAAGTGTATTTAATATGCTTTTAGGAACATCAAGCTTTTTGAATCTTTTAGAAAAAAAATTTGTTTAAAAAATATATAAGGTCAAATTTATATCTTACACGTAAAATAAACGATGTTAAATACATCTTTAGTTATTCTATAATATAATTTATTCATGTGGTCGAATATATCGTAATAAATGTCCCATTTGCGGCTACAAAATAGTAAATAGCAGTTAAAGAACACATGAATTTTTTATTGGCGTACATACAATCTCAACTTCATATTTATTCCACTTTTAAAATTACTACACTATATTTTATAAAATCTAAACTCATAACTAACTTTTAATTACGAAGTACTTCACTTTACCATTTCTTTAAGAAGAAAACGTTTGATTTTTTAATAGTTACACTTTAATATTTAAAGACATAGGCGCACATATATTATTGTAACACATGCTGATAATATCCAAATAACTTTTAACAAGTCAATTTGTTTCGTTTGTCAATTTTTGTGATAAAAAAAAAGGTAACAAAGCACATGGAGAATGCTACCTATTTCTAAGACATAAGGCCCCTTTGTCATTCGTTTCAAATTTGCTACCTTAGTGGTGTTTATTGGTTCGTTTCTGTTAGTTTAGTTTTTTAGGTTACAAATATATTTTTATTTGTTCCTTAAGTAAAATCAGGTTAAAATTGTAATTGTCTAAATGTCAAAAGTTAAATAAGCATCATTTGTTATACGAGATTCAAAACTTTAAAACTGAATACCGAACTACTACTTCGGTTTTAAACAAAACCCAAAACTAAATTGAATTTGGATTGATTTTAATTGGTTTCAATTTGACTTGGTGTCTAGTTTAATTCATTTGATAAAATAATAACCAAGACTCCTAAAATTAGTTTCGTCGTTGTCATTTGTCTTCTTTAATTGTATCGGTACTAGAAGATCTAAACTCTCGATCTTCAAATGAGACAATACGTATTACGCACTCAGATATCATTGGACTAAATGATAGTTGGTCTTAATAATTTAATATTTTTGAAATTAAATTCACCCAAAACCTAAAGTATTGCAAATGTAAAATAGAATTAAAGTGTGACCAAAAATTATATATATATGTAGTTTTCTATCTACAGCATCACCCCAACCCCATGCTCTTAAAAACACTCTACTTAATAGTTAATACTTCCAAACACTTCATTTCACTTGGTTTTTGTCAATGATTACATCCACACTTCTCTAACTTTCATTCACATAACTATCAACAACTCTTCATATACACAATCACTAGCTTCATATCCTTTCATTTTCTCCGATTTCTCGCGGTTACTAAACAAGCAACACGATGAAAACGGATGCCTCGTGCTCCTACTCGAACGGGGACACTACCAAAGAATGTTTCATGCCTAAAGTCGCGAAAAAGAACGATGAACTCGGGGCTTTTGGAGCCCAAAAGTACTTCAAAGGAGTAATGGATGAAGAGCTTTTAAGAACATCCAACAAAGGTGTTTGTTATCATCCAAACCGACAACAAGAAGTTCATGAAGAACCATGTGTGTTGCCTAGATCGAAAACTGCGTCAAGCGTTCGTTCAGACTCGAGTTGGAACAGCAGGAGAGGGTTGTTGGTTACTAATGGCAGCAATCAATGCAAGAAAACCAGTTTCAAAAGCTTGTTAGCTAGTCTTCGTTGCAACTGCAAAGACAATGATTCTGTAAAGATTGTAGAGGTTAAACAGCCAGTTAAAAAAGGCGATTTGGGTCAGCAAACAAAGTCGTTGACGAGTAGATCATGGGCTGATGATGGTAATATCAGAAGAGAAGATTGCTGCACGTTATCGGTTTCAGATCCTTCGATGGATCCGAAAGCGGAAACTCTAGAAGTTTCTAGAAACGGAGGGCCAGATGATACGGGAAGTGATGCAAGCTCAGATTTATTTGAAATCGAGACGACGAGGAACTAAAAAGTTTAGTTTCTACCGGTTATACGTGAGAGGTTGTATCTAAAATAAGAAAAGAAGCATAGGGTAGATGAGTAAATTGTAATCTATTTGACACCTAATAATAAAATGAGAGAGAAGAGATACGTTTAACCACACCCATTATAAAGATGTAACTGTTTACCTATTACTATTTGGTATAGATAAATTATCGTGAAATAAATAAACAATAAAGGAAATCTAGATAATTACTGTAATAGAATTATTTATGTATCCTATTCAATGCATTGCGTGGTTAAAAAGTTAAATGGAGACGAGCGTTTTTAAGCTAAGCTAACCTGACCCATACTAAAATTAACCAAATCCGACCGCATTTTGGCATCTTACTAGTCCTTGCCCCACCTGTCCATCCTATCAATTCTTACTTTAGACAAAAAACCTCAACTTGCTTGCATATTAGTGCGACTACACACACTTGCTGCAAGCACATAGCACATGTGTGTGTCTAGGATCATCAGGTCAAAAGTTGAGTAATCGGACAACCAACGCCAGAAAAAGAAGGGACGAGGTTTAATTCTTCAAATACAGGTAAGCGTTGAAATCACAACAGGGACGTAGGGACTTTTGTGGGGGTGAGGGAGGCGACAACGACAAATGAATAGGCATGTAGACATGTTGTCACACTAAATTCAACGACGAAAGCTAAGCCTTTAAAGCATATCTTTACGTTCATGATTTATATTTGTAAATCATGTAAGGTTAAAGATTTATTTTTATATATAAGTTGCTTTTAAAGATCTCCGGAAGTATCAAATCTAAATTCATTCAACTAACATTAATGTTTCAAATAGTTAAAGATTTGACTTTTCAAACTCATCATATATGGTTGTGCACTGCAAAGAAACAATACATCTTGCAGACATATATAGCCTTACATTTTGAAATATTGAGTTGAAATACAACAGTTCGAACTAGTACTTAGTAATGGATCTAACATGTTTCAGAGAAAGCACCCTTCTAAATAGCTGAATTAAAAGTTTAGTATAGTAGTGTAATAATCTAGGTAGCCAAAGTTGCAAGCCGTAGAAATATGTTGTGATAGGATTAAAAAAAGTTAGAAAAGATATAGTATATAAAAATGGGATAATAAAATATTATTCTAGCATATAGTATACAATTAATAATATAAGTCAGTAATAGAGCAAACCTGATGCATAAAACTTTTGCATATGCAACGTCTATGGGGTGTTGACTCTATAGATCGTTTAAGTCATAAATAAAAAAAATCAAAGTGAATATAAATATACAAGTATTTCACTTTATAATTCAGAAGTATAAACTTATTATTGTTTCACTTTATAATTTTGTTTTCTTCTCATGTAAAGGAAATTTGCAAGGGAGATGCATATATAGAGGACAGAGAGACAAGGAGAAACTGTAAGCATGCGCTTGGCAGGCTGTTCTAGTCCAGCTTATTACCGGTTCAAGCCGGTTTTTGGCTGGTTCATTCAGGTTTGGTGCCTAGACTGAACCAAATGACCGCCTCGTCTGTGCTTGTATCAAATCCCTTGCCTCAACAACGCTGATGAATGAGGTAGCCTTGCACATGTCAGTGACCTAGGCTTCGCATGAAACCAAAGCATGTGCTTGACTCAAATTTGACTACATAAGTAGTGATACAATCTATATACCCACATTGAATGGATTTGTTGTTTTTTAAAGTTGTATAAAGATGGACATAAATGTGGTTACGGGTCAACCCAACCAGTTTGACCCGAACCTGTTTTGAGGCTTGCCTACAGCTTTTAAATTACATATGCAATAACACACCTATATGCAATCTGTACCTAGAAGAGCAGTATATGTTCAAAGGAACCTAAAAGCAAAAGCAGAAAAGAAATTTTGCACCAAAACTGTAAGAACACATAACATGAATTTAAAAATTATAATGTCAGCAACTCTGCATGTTACAAAGATTGGTTCAAATTAAATTTACATGACCTCAAATAAAGAAAACAACTAAAAACAATATTTATATGTAAACACACTATTAGTGATAACTTTTATCAGCTGCAATTCTATAAAAAATATATATATGTTTTTAATGTATACAACACTGGGAAAAAGTGAGTTCAATTAATCATCCTTAACAGCTTTCATTGGTTTAACTTCAAAACCGCCATTTTCTCTCTTTTCAAGCTTATATGGCATATGAGTCCCAAGGATTTTATCCCATACGACAAAGAAGGGTTGTGAGTAATTATATTTGGTGCCATAAAGCTGGTGGTGTACATCATGATATGCAGAATTGTTTCTAAAAAAGATGTGAAAAGGATTCCCGGGAAGCCATAATCCACAATGATCATCAACAGTTTTAATGGTAGCAAAGGAGAAGAAGAAAATAGAGGCTCGAGGGGACATGCCTGACAGGAGGAAGGCAAGGGCCCCACCAACTGTATCCAAAAGAAGGCCTTCCAATGGATGGTTGTAAAGAGCTCCAAAAGCGTAGGGGACTATGAGTCTGTGATGTAGAGAATGAATATGGCGGTATAAAAACTTGTTTTGATGCATGTATCGATGCATAAAGTACTGCCATGTGTCCAAAACAACCATAGCTGTAAAGAACTGTTTACCGAGATCAAATAGAGACTGTTTTTCATTGGTGGCAGCGCCTTCATCACTTCCTGTAACCTGAATCACAGAATAAACATTAAAATTGAACTTGAATATGCTTTAAATGATAAGAAATCAAAGAAAATAAGGGATACTAGTTAATTAACGAATTCCCTAAGTAGAGAATTTCCGTAACAGTAGAAGCAGAAATCTCTATCTTACTGTGTGTTCAAATAACCAAAAATGATCATATGATTTGTTCCTGTGATCAATTCAAAATGTTAAATTTCCAATGATCTGTGAGCAATTCACTTGATGCAATGATGTGTGCTTATTTTTAGGCTAATCAGAAAAAAAAGCACTTTGAAAATAAGCTCAAACCTATACATTATAAGGACCTTTCTAATCCCACATGATAATTTTAGCCGTGCCTAGTCATAAAAAAACAGGACAAAACAACATATATTTAAAGAAAATCAGAAATTTGTATTATCTTAAGATTCTTGCTTAGAACATTTTTACCATTCAAAATTTTGAACACGTATTCAATCCCAGTTCTTAATGTTTGTTTAACTTGGTTTTAGAAAATTTAAATACTTAAAATGACCCTTATAACGCTGAGTTAAAGCTAAGAAATTACACAGATGACATAGACCACATCAAAAAGTTGAAAGAAAGATAAACATTATCCTGTAATTACAAATGTCAGTAGGGTAACACTTCAAATACTATACTAGTTTAAATCATGCAAAGGGTGTAAAAGCCGAATAAGAACAAACTTTAAGACCTGATATTAACTGATTCCCTAATGAGATATGGCATAAAAGTATAAAAAGAGACCACAGTGCTCTCATTGGTACTTCTATAAACCGTATCTAAAAGTAAAACTCATCAATCATCATTACAAGACTAAGGACTAAAAGTGTTTTGACAAGAACATCATTTACAACAACAGAATAACTTCAGCCATATCATAGCGAGCATGATTATCATGTATAGATTACAAAAGAAAAGAATTAGTGGCCTCGCTGGAACAATGGTTGAAACTAAAACAAATCCACTGAAAAATTACAAGACTAAATAACTAAAGAAAGAGGAACAGACCTGCAATTACAACTTATAAGCAAGAATATCAAAGTTTTAATATGATCAAAGTTGCCCTGTTTTACACCATGGCAACTAACCTACCCAAATATAACTTTTTTGCTACATCCCACTTATTAATTCATGTATAATCACAGAAATATATTACACTCAGATTAACTGATCAAGTCTCACACTAATCCACCAAAAAAGGTCATATAATGATCTAATTCCCAACATAAGTTCATTCCTTTAACATCAATGATCATACTTTTTCCCCAAATTAAGTATATAACCACAAAAACAACTAAACTAAGCATGATTAATATAATAAACATACAGTGAAGAGGATGATGGCGACTACAGCTTGAACAGCCTGTTGTAAAAGAACACCTTTTACAACTGTTCTCTTCGAAACCAAATTCTTTTCATCTTCATCTCTTTTGGAATGCAACCGGTAATTCTCAAGCGATCCGAACAACATATAGAATCCAGAATACACCCAATACACCACTAGCGGAGCCACCGTCCCCAAAAACTCATCCGACACCTTAACCTCCATAAACTCTTACCTTCTGTGACAGAAAAACGCTAAACAGAAACAAATTCGGTTCTGTAATTGTAGATATCGGAATTCTATTGAAAGTTTGAAGCCCTAATGTGAAAAACAACGATGGTGATTGAATGATTAGAACATGTTAGGGCTTTAACGAGGAGAATTTATAGAAGAAACGTTGAAAACGACGATGGTTTCAAAGGGAAAACTGACGAAGAAGCCGCTAGTTACCATTAGAACTCGGTGGAAGAGTGCGGGGTGACGTGGAGTGATGTGATTGGTTGAAGGAGAAGAAGTTTCTTAGATTTTTTGGTTCGAGGGTGTTTTCCGTCCCTTGACCGATATTTTGGTTGAAAATTTAGTTGAAAATAATTTTTGATAAAATGTTTATTAACTTATGAACTTTTAAAATGCCGTTTATAAAATTTCTTTGGATTAATTTATAAACGAAATATTTATAAAACGATCAAAATAATATACTTTTAAAATTAAGGATGTTAATAAGAGATAGTAGTACAGTATAATAAAAAAAATAGATTAATTTTTTTTCTCAAAAGTTATCAATCACACCTCTTTTACTTTTCAAAAATTTTTGATATTGCTAAACATTTTTTTAATTATTAACTTTTCAAAAATTAATAAATTTAAAGTTGCTTACAAATAAGTAATTCCAAACACCCATAACATGTGGTATCGAAACAAACATTCACCTTTTTAAGTGCAAAATCTAAGCGGTCTTCCGTATATAAAATATCATGTTAAATAATATATGTAAAATCTATGATATTTGAAAAAAAAATAATTTCAGTAATATATAAAAAGTTGGACTTAGTTATTCAGTTTGATTCTCTTATACGTTTTATCATAGGCTTATATGAACTTGTATTTTGTTTTGTCCCAACCCTAAGATCTACTTGAAATTCTCAAAGCTGTTCTATCTACGTACAAATCAATCACGTCCCTAAACCGAACTAGATGAAGACCATGTTCTAAACAATGGATTAGAGACCAACAATGAAGAGTGTGACACGTATTTTTCGGGAGATAAACACACGGGTTTGATCCCTTTAAAGACAAATACATGTGTTTGGTTTTAAAAATGGTGTGCTTTTGGATTGAATTAATTAAAAATCGGTTTAAATTAAATCTACAAACTTGTATCAAATCAAGTATGCAGGAGACCCCTCGTTAAACAAAAAAGTACGTTTCTTTCTTAAAAAAAGCCACTTTCATCTTCATTCGCATGACCGACAATTGACCCTTTTTCTCTAATCATCTGCCCTCATCAAATTCAATTCTCTCGTCAAATTTTACACTAAATCGAACCTAAAATCCAACGTCAGAATAAGAATATATAATATTCACAATCGGAATTTAAGAGGATTGATAAACCACGAAGAGACACAGGTAATTAACTTCGATTTTGTTCGAATGTAGTTGTTGTATTGTTTACATTGACGTGAAGTTAGTAAACTCTAATTCGATGTGCAATTGTTTCATAGATCTTATGAATTTGAAGAACCGTGGTCGTATTCTGGGATGAAATCGCTGGAGATTAGGGTTATGAAGAAGTGAAATGTTACCGGAGAGAAGGGGAGGTATTGGTGGTTCAGATCTGATTAAAGCTGGTGATCGTAATGTTGACTATGGATTACGAGCTGTTCGTCGTAACAGGAGACCTGGACGGAGACGATTGTTGTTTTGGTTGTTTTCGTTTGCTGCTATCTTCTCAATCTGTATTGCTACTTTCGGATTTAAGATGTTATTCCATGGTAAATCATTCTCATGTTTTGGGACAATTCGCGATGAGGATTAAACTGTAGGCATGAAGCTTCGTATGATTCATCATTGTTCTACTGTACTAGAATTTGCATGATTTGTTACATGTGGTAGATGAGAAGTAGCATGTGTAAATGTTGTTTTCAATATTGAATCGTATTATAGACATTGCACTGATCTTGAGTGGTAAACTTGAGGACGTCTGCCCTGGTCAGGACTTCTAATTGGGAGAAAATAATATTTTAAATTGATATTTTATCTTTAAATTGGGTATAGTTTTCTTACATTCTTGTATGCTATATGCAGGTGTAGAAGAAGAGCATCGAAGCATTTCATCATCATTATTAGTTGTAAAAAATGTATCGGTGGAATCAGACACTTTGGATCAATCTAAAAAGAAGCTTCATAGGGCACGTAAGAATTCTTTTTACTCTACTTTACTCTCGTTGAAGTAACAATAAAAGCATATTTCAATTCCCTTTGATAAATGCAGGACCATACCAGAATTTTCAATACTTTCATAATAAAATCTAATATGAACACTGTTTGCTTTTTCAAAAATTGTACGTAACTGACTGGCGTATCAGTCAAGTTAATGTTCAGGGAATGTGTAGTTAGTCACATAGTAGAACAAGAACGTTACCACAATTACTAGAAGTCAATTTCTTAAACGTTACCACAATTACTAGAATTCAATTTCTTAAGTCTCACAAATCCTTTATAACATGTGTTTTAAGAGCCTTAGTATTATCAGATACAATATATTGGTCTATTGGTTATTGCATTTGTAAGATGCAACCACTGCGAGTTTGTCTTTATTTCTTGGACAACATTTACATTTTCATTTAATTGTGATAACATATCTTCTGTGTCTTCCCTTCACTATAACATGCTTGTCCTATCACTATTTTCTCATTACATCTCTTTTTATCTTGTGTTTTAGGTTTTTTCCCTTGCAAGGTTGAGTTAAATGACTCGGTTGAAGTGCTTGTTGAACCCAAAACTTTTTGGAATTTTGTAAACTTTTCTTTACAATATGTTGCGAGGGAGAACATTCAATCCCATGAAAAGGCACTCACTCCCAGATTTGGTGGTCATCAAACCCTTGAAGAAAGAGAACAATCTTTCCATGCAGTCAATCAGACAATTCACTGTGGTTTTGTAGAGGGATTTAATGGGTCTCCAAGCACTGGGTTTGATTTGGACAAAGAAGACAAAATGTACATGAATACTTGTACTATTGTTGTATCATCCTGCATTTTTGGAAGCTCAGACTTTTTGCGAAGGCCAACTAGCAAAATGGTATTGATAATTATTGATTCTTGATATGTCACCTGCTTTTAATGAAATAATGATTGGTGATTATAATAAGGATTTCTTTCATTATCCTCCTTCAAACCCATTAAAGTTATAGAGGGAGCAAGTTTGACCTGTTTGCTTAGATTTGGGTTAGTTGTCTCCAATTGGTCAAATGGGCAAATTTAAAAGAAGTTAGCTTTAGATGTGACATGCCAGACATTTTCAGCATAAATCCTCCTAAATCATTTTATTCAAGAAAATAGATTTTCAGTAAAATAATATCACCATCTTAATCATATTTGACAAATTAATTCTTCAAAGAAAGTACGTTTTTTAATAAACAAATTGTGTTTCAGGTCAACCCAAGCTCCTTTGGACAGTTCTCATAGCAGATAATTACCCTTCTTGACCCGAACTTGTTTGACCCTTACTCAACCTGCCTGACCCATACAGTTTTCCAGCACTATTGGTTACTAACTTTATGCCAAAAAGCCTCTTACTGGAACTTAAATACTTTGATTTTGTGGTGCTTGCTTTTTATTATACCACTTAATACTTAATAAATGGATATAATCAAATTATCTCACTCTTTGTGATCATCTTTGTAATGTTACAGATCAGTGAATATTCAAAGAAGAATGTCTGCTTCATTATGTTTGTTGACAAAGAAACGCTTGAAAAACTATCAAAGGAGGGAAGTATTCCTGATGAAAAAGGGTTTATTGGGTTATGGAGGATAGTTGTTGTAAGCAATTTACCATACGATGACATGAGGAAAACTGGAAAGGTGCCAAAATTTTTGTCACACCGACTCTTCCCATCAGCCAGGTGATCCTTCATCCTCAAACTATGAATTTACCTTATGGGGTGTTTGGATTTGCTTTTCTAAACTAATTATATGATATTTAATAATCAAAATCAGATAATCAGCTGTAATGAACCATGATGCCAGAGATAGTATTTGGATGTGCTTACGCTCTCTGAAGTTGTGAGATAGATAATACGTGTGTTCAGAAAATTCTGTATTTTAATGAATAATAGAATAGATGGCCAAAACCACATCTTATAATTTCTAGTAATTGTTGATTGCAGGTATTCCATTTGGCTTGATAGCAAGTTGAAACTTCATACCGATCCAATGCAGCTAATTGAATACTTTTTATGGCGAAAAAAATCCGAATATGCTATTTCCAACCATTACACTCGTCACTGTGTGTGGGATGAAGTGCAACAAAACAAACGTTTAAATAAATACAATCACACCGCAATCGATGAACAATTCATGTTTTATCAGTCTGATGGTCTTACTAAGTTTGATCCTTTTGACCCAAATAAACCCCTTCCAAGTTGTGCGTATCACTGATTTTTTATTTCAATTAATATATTGGAGACTTTTGCAAGTGATTAGATTTAAGGCATTAATTCTTTTTTATTTCTTCTGTGTTTGTGATTGCAGATGTTCCAGAAGGTTCTTTTATTGTTAGAGCACATACACCAATGTCAAATTTATTTTCATGCCTTTGGTTTAATGAAGTTGATCGTTTTACTTCACGTGATCAATTGAGCTTTGGATATACTTTCTTAAAGTTGAAAAAAACTAACCTGGATAAACCATTTGTGCTACATATGTTTAAGGTAATACTAATCTGGCACCACAAGTTTTTTTACAAATACTCTTAGAGCTGTTATAAATTTAAGTTACGTTTTACAATACACTTATTTTTTCTTGTTCTGTCACGTTATATTATATTTAGGATTGTGAACGCAGAGCGATCACAAAGCTATTCCATCATAGGAATCCCTGACTGATGGCCCTCATTATTCGGGTTTGTCGCCATATCCTGTGAAATGCTCCATGGTATGTCCTTAATTATAGTTTTTTATGTAAACAAAATGGTGTGTCAAGAAAAATTACAGAAGCATAATTTCAATAAGAACACAATCTTTTTATTATAGTGATTTAAGAAGTTTTATGCATTAAAAATGCAATTTGGGTGAATTTGGTCCGATTGATCTTTTTCCATTTGGTAAAAGGTGTGATCTCTATCCTGGGCTACACATGTTGTTTTCCACCTAAGAAGGCTCAAACTTGAATTTTCTTTGATAAAAACCTCAAAACTTTCAAAAATTCACCAAGTCCTAACCTTGTAATTTTGACCATGTTAATTTTTCTCTGATGGGCATACCTGCAAGATCACCCTATACGTTTTAGGTTTGTAAATAAAGTATGCCACCCAAAGTAGAAATCAGGCCAAAGTTACTTGCCCTTTTAATGCTTTTTATCATTACCTTTTAAGCTATTCATGTGTTTGACCCATTAAAGGTAAAGAACAACCCATATATAAGTAAATGGGTCGAAATTGCCACCTCTAGATATAACCATGCATTAACTGTGACTATATAACTGAAATCATTTCTTTATTATGATGCAGTTCGAATAAGCTGGTTTCGAGCAACATTAAAATTTTCAAGCATTTGTTGTTTGCCAATGAGCAAATTTGTGCAAATAGAGTGAGATATAATGCAACACATAACAGTGTACATGAAGATCTGTCATCCGTGGGTCAGTTCAGGATCCATTTTGTGTTGTTTTGTAGGTGTAGTGATCTTAGATTCCATGCTTAAGTTAAAAGGATTCATGTCTATAATATGTGGATCATGAATCAGATTTCTTATGTAGTAGATGAGAACCATTACGAAGCGCAAGCTGAATATGAAAGTATAGATGGTGCCAAATTTGGATAGCGTAGGATCTTTGTAATTGTAGATTGTAGTATGAAATTGTGAATAGACATTGATATATTATAACGATGTTGGTTGCTTATGGAAAACGTTATGCATGTTAACTTGGATGTATGTATGATTTTGGTGCGAAACAAGTGAATCAATGATACCGTGTAAACCGGCTTGCTCACACCTTTGATATTCACACATTTGATATCCACTAGAAGCTCGAACTTTAGATCTTAAAACAAAGAAAGCTCGAACTTTTGTAAATTCAATTGGTCGAGCTTGAGTTAACGTGATTCTTGTTTCGACTTTTGCCCATTGCGTATTGCATTTGAAGAATTGAGATGTTTATGAAAAGTATGAATATAAATATAGTTATTAATATTTTTTCATAAGAGTAGCTTTCCATAAATTTCACATTACTATTTCTTTTTCTTTTTTCTTTATTTCAAAACCTAATGGAATTAACTCTTCTTTAATAAAAGATTATTAGAGCAAAATAAATTTAAAGTTAAAAATATAAATAAACATCGCTTGAATTTAATTAATCACAATCAATAAATAAAAATTTTAAAATAAATTATAAAGTTTAATTTATCTTCAGTCACTGGTGGTAACGACCGCCGATATACATATACTCCCTAGTGGTAATCGCCGGTCAACGACGGCCGTTAGAAAGCTCAAAATCGCCATGGACGCCGGCGCTCTTCTCAGAGCTCTTAAACCTTCAAATACATTTCTGAAGAAATCAATTGGTTTCCGATGCTCATCGTCTTCCAATTCTCCCTCTACGATGCACACAGGTCACTTAAATACTTGATCTCTCTTTTCGATTCCATTTACCTCTATCCACCACATTAACCTCATTTACGTCATTGTTAATAACCCTAATTTGATTCTGTATGCAGGAAGTGGGAGAACGATGACAAAAGCGTACGAGGGTTTATTGTTGGATGCTGGTGGAACGCTTCTGCAATTGGCAAAGCCTGTTGAGGATGTATACGCGTCAATCGGTCGGAAATATGGTAAAGCCTGTTATAGGTTATTTGTGATTATTATGCTCGGTTTAATCTCATCTATGAATTTTGGATTCAGATGAAGTTAAATTTAGCTACTTTTGTTGATCAGCGAGTCTGTTATGAATGTGTTCTCTAGGTAATATCCTTTATATAAGCTTCTGCTAGAGTGATTGTTTCTATGGAGAAAAAAACTATCTAAAAACAAGTATTGTAAAGCTACCAATGTTACATGAACTTGTTAATTTTCTTTGCTCAGCTGAAAACAGCTTCTAGCCGTTACCAACCTAGCAAAAGGAAAGAATGTTTCAATGTTAACATTTTCTTATCTTAAGCTTAAGATTATTAGAAAGGTGTGAACCGCTGTAAATTTGTTGCAGTATGATGTGGTTGGCAGAAGATTCAACCCTTAATAAACTTCTGAGTAAGAAGATGATCCAACTATAAATTAGTGACACTCAGTTGTCAAAACTTTATGTACATAATGAATTTTATTGACGACTTGACTTAACTTACGCTTGCCAATAGTACTGACTATCGAGTGAAAAGTGCATACGTGAGTGCTTCACTTACAACATGTTTTTTAGCCCTGGTGTGATTAAAGTCTGCTACATGAGAGAAAGTAGATGCGCAACTATGGCTTCCCATATCTTGTGGCTATATGTTTAATTAATCTCGAACATAACTATAAAGCTATAACACATTCAGAAAAACTGCTACTTTCATGTTATTCTCATTATATCTAAATGTTTACTTGTAGGTTTAAATGCAACTCCAGCTGATATAAAACAAGGGTTTAAAAGAGCCTTTTCTGCTCCGTGGCCTGAAAAACTTCGTTACCAGGTACCATTGTCATCTATCCTCATCCATTTACAAAGTTATCCAAATCCTTCCTAAATTGTTCATATACCACCTTTTGACACTTTTATTTTGTTTATCTACTTTATTGTTTGATTGAAATTACCTTTGTAAATGGATCGTTGGCCTTTGACTCTTTATGACTGCTTTGCTGTTATTTTCATCATTTTCTTCTGTCGTATTGAAATATGAAATTTTTTTGTGCAACTGCACTTTCTTATTGTTTAAATTATTTATTATTAATCTTGATGTTCTTCTTGTCTAACAGGGAGATGGAAGGCCATTCTGGAAGCTTGTTGTTTCTGAAGCCACTGGCTGTGCTAATAATGACTACTTTGAAGAAGTTTATGAGGTTAGTCATCTAACGACTCATAACTAATAGAATTTTGTTGTGCTTAATTAGCATCTTGAAACAATATTCTTTTGCAATTAACCAGTACTATGCCAATGGTGATGCTTGGCACCTTCCAACTGGCGCACATAAAACTCTTCTGATTCTAAAAGAGTCTGGAGGTCATAATCAAGTACTCGTCTTTATCTTTTAAGTTGGCATATTTTGCAAGTAAATAGTATTTCTTATTTATCTGAAAGTTCCAATTATTATGATGCAGTTAAATTGGCTGTTGTGTCCAACTTTGACACCCGCTTGAGGAAGTTGTTACAAGACCTCAACATTATAGATGTGTAAGTATCATTACCTTTAGTAATTGGAATAATTAAGCTAGTAAATCTATGGCAACTACCAATGTTTACACGCTGGAATCATCACTGTTCGTCAATAAATATTGTTAGCCATATTGATTAGTTTTGTGTTTTTGTGGTTAGATTTGATGCTGTCATAATTTCTTCAGAAGTTGGGTATGAAAAACCAGATGCAAAAATATTTGAAACCGCCTTAGGTATGTAATGTAATAACCCATATCCATCAATAATTTCAATTCTTTTTAGTAATACAGTTTGTCACATGATAATTAGATCAGATTAATGTGGAAGCTGCAAAAGCTGTACATGTAGGAGATGATCAAAAGGCTGATAAGTTAGGAGCAAACGCTGTTGGGATAACCTGCTGGTAAGTTCAATTCAATATTCTTGGTAGATATGCTTGTTTTTGCATATATATTTGGAGGAATATTGATACAAATTTTCAAATGGCATATGCGAAAAATATATTTTGGTATCATAACCTCAATACTTTTTTGCATGATTAATCGGATGAGCAGGTTATGGGGAACAGAAGTGAAGACATTTTCAGATATACAGGATCGCATTCTTGTTCCTGAGCCTTAGTTAGCAACCCCCCTTCTCTTTCTTAAAAACTTATAAATAATGAAAAAAAATTATTTACATGGTGTTTTACCTTTTAAGAATACTTGAAGTATTTGTTAGTTTTGTGAAATAAAAATGTGAAGAATTGGACCAGTTGGTTTTATTAAGATTTATAAAAGGAAATTAAAGAGTTGTTTATTCTTGTTTCCTGTTTGTATCTGTGGCAAGTTAGAACTGATTTTGAATTTGCCGGAAGAAAGAGGTCACATTCCGGTAGTCATTGTCATTGATGACATGAAACATATCGGTTTTCTTTGGATTAGAAATAGAAGCTAAAATGGGTTCTCTATCGTGCAAGGACTTGAGTATTTTTTTAAAATTTTTGAGAATGAACTTTAAAATTTATTTGGTGTTTTGGTCAGCTCTAGCTTCTTGCCAGTCTGTACCTGTTTACTATAAAATCTACGTAACAATCTACCAACATCAAAAATTTTAAAGACAAGTAATGACAATGATAGGCAAAAGCAGTAGAGGAAATAACAGTGACAATTGCCGATGGTAACAGTTGTCAGAGCAGTGGAAGTGATGGTAATGGCGACGATGGTGGTGGCAATGGCGACGACGGTGGTGGTAATGGTAGTTGGGTGATAACTGACAGATAGTGGCAACTTTCAACCAACCGTGGTGATTTTTGTTGACCCATTTTAGACTATTTTAAGTTACAAAGTTCTGCAAGATTGATCCATTTTAACATGTGATCCATATCAGAGCAGTGGCAGTATCTAGCTAATGATGATGGCATCAAGGATAAAAAACGCTACTGATGAACCTAAATCCTAGAGACCTAAATACCTACCACCAAATCATAAACCAGGCATAAACTTTGACACAAACTAATTTTGTTATCACAACATTGTGCTTTTTCTTTCATAGAATTCCAACAATTTTTCCCGCTCCTCTCCTCACTTAAAAGCCCGAATCAAATTCAAACTAAAATGCCAATATAAAGATGAACTCATTCGTTACCGAACAGTTAAACAAACAGAAAGCTACAATCATATCATAGATAATAAGATTAAACAGTATTATCAATGGTTAGCTGGGTTTTAAAAAGTGCTTCTAAACACAAGGCACAAGAGGCTGGGCTTCTAGCCACTAGAAGGTGTTCAAGGGCAGCACACAAAAACAAGCCTTCAACTCTTTTGTAGAACAGGGATGATGCAAGGTTCATGTACAGGATGAGATTTTGTGCATCAAGATGTCGTAGATAAAGTTTTTAAATTTGTACACTTGTACATATATGTTATTAACATTCTATAAATTTTTCTTGAGAAAGTAAAAGGAGGTTCTTCAGCGGCCATTGCACTGCTCAATTCTCTGTAAGTTTCCCTACTTGATGAAAGAAACATAAAAATAGTGTGCTTTGCGCCTCAGATCAAGACTGACAGGCTAGCCAACAGTCGGTTAAGAACATGGATTGAAAATTATTATTAGGAGATGAAAGTTGCAACCAGTTAAAAAATGGTTCAAGGAAACATAGCATTGTCACTTTTGATGGGTTATCAACGATCAAATGCCAAATGATTAACTTTAATCACTACCCTCAATAGGGATAAAAGACAATACCAATGTGATCATCGCACACCACCAAACATTCAGTGGACATGCTCCTAACCACCAACATTATAGTAGGCAGCACCAAAAAGAAAGAATTCAAATCTTCTTAAAATATAATGACTGCAACATATATTCATATAGTAGAAATATCTAGCAGGCTGACAATCTCAAACAAGATGGGAATAAAGATATAGAGTAACAAAGAACAAGAGTTTCCAGCAGCATTACAGTGAATAAGAGTACATAATAACTAAAACGACTGCATACCAGTATAGAAAAAAACAAAGTAAAAAACACGTCAAAAACATTACCCTTGTTTCTAAGCATAGCCCCAGCACTTACGACTCAGACGTTCATACTAGAAAAAAAGGTAAATCCATCACATACCGCCATCTCCATCAGTCACCCTTCCTCCTAAAAGAGCACCCTTCGGTGAGTCTAGCCTTACCACCGGTGGGCTGACATAGAACCGTCTGGCAGTTTCCACACACCACCACTGTTTGAGAATGGCTAAAGACAGTAGTTCTGTAAATCCGGAAGTTACAAACGGTTAACATTAACTCAATAAAAAAAACAAGATGACAAACTATAACTGTACGTGAGCTTGAAGAACAAATATATGATAACGAATACTCACATATTGAAACAGCCTTGGCACTTGACGTCCTGCACAATCAAATCAATCAGAACTATAGGTAATTACCTCCTAAGAAATTTATATTCAATATATATTATTTAGAAAGAACTAAAATAGATTAGAGGCTGCTCGATAATACAATAAATAAGCTAAAGCTTAAGACTTTATATTTAAAGGGGCACAATATTTAAGGTTTAACACTTTAAATTAGAATTTTTACCTTTTTTTCCAGATTTTGACAAGTAGAACAAAGAATCAGTATTTTTGGAAAGTGTTTTTTTTTTTCACTAAAACTCACTCCAACTTTAATACGTGCGCTTGTATGCCTCGTAGAAATTGTATACAAAAACTATGTAATCTTATTCCACTTGTTAAGATCATAAACAAGACAATTCATACGAAAAAAAACCCTATTTTAGAATCCGCTTTAGGCTCCAAAAAGATTAAGAACAGCACTAGAAGAGATGCTTAGAGTTTGTATTTCTACAATTTCCTAACTACCTAACAACAAAATGATTCAATAGATGCTGTCTTAGAACATCAATGGCTGAAATACTGTAAATTGAAAATCAAAACACATAGAAAATTCAAGATACCATGAAGAAGGAATTGGGAGACTGCACGAGACGCTTGAGCTTATGCTTCCTCTTTTCCAACTCAGCTGGAGGATTCAACAAATCAACATCGTTCGGTAGAACCTGTTGTAATCAATGCAATAACTCAACGAATCGATCATACATTTTGCATCACGTTGATGCACAAACGAAACGCCATTAAAACAAAATTTGTGATTCCAGATGATGTTTTTTGAATACGATCATGTTCATGAATCAAATTAAACATAATGATAATGCAAAGATATCGTTTGATTTGAAGAACTCACCATCTTGTTTAGAGATTTTGCAGCCGCCTCACAGAAACCCTAAGAAGAAAAGCAGATTGAAGAGGAGTGTGTGATTTAGGTGTTTGTTGATATATAGATAGATAGATACATACGCTAATGTAGAAGAGACCAGAGAGAAGTAATAGTGGGCCTCGATCGTTCTCGTGTTTTCATATTGAATTGGGCTTTTTTTTAGCTTTTAATGAATCATATCTTAGGCCCAACAATATAATCCCATATTTACTAAGAGAATACATGAAGATTCTAGATGCGACTCGAGACCATAAAAAAATTATTATTTTAAGTTGTTATGTATAGTCCGTTTAACATACTTGTTGCGTTTAGGTTGATATATTTGGCTAAAGGAGTCATGTATTCATTCACATGTTATATAAAATCAGGCCTGCCCGTTAAATACGTTTAATTTAATAGATCACCCTTCAACATCTTTACAACTAGAACTGATAATTTGGACCCAAATGAGTACATTTGGGTTGATTTGGGTAGTAATAATGAAGTAATAGGTTAGATTGGGTTAAGTTATATTACAAAGAGGGTTAAGTTGAGCAACTTTAAAACTAGAAAAAACTCTCAACGGGTGAAGATTAGTCATAAAAAAACAAAAAACGGGTCAGAATTGTTTGGAATAAGAGGCTATGAACACAAAGTATGAAATACACGAGAGTATAGTTTAACACTTTTAATCAGGGTAATTTGCAAGTACATAAAACTGAGTACATAATGACTTTAAATAGAAGAAGAAAACCCATAAAAGACTCAACAACCTACTGGTTTCGTGGACTAAACGATAACCCACTTGACTTATTATTCAGGACCCACTAAACAAGAAATATTCAAAAAGATACACATGCAAACATGCACGTGTGTAAACCCCTGATGAATTATTCAACCACCAGCTTCATGCACACGTCAAGCTCCATGCACCTAGTTTAGATGACACTTTAATACGCCCCCTTGATTCAAACTCCATCACTCCTAACTGCCAGCGAAAGTACACAAACTTCTCCTTAGTTACAGATTTTGTAAGCACATCAGCAACTTGTTCATGCATACTACAGAACTCTAGAACCACCTGCCCTTGTTCAACCATTTCAAGAATAAAGTGATACTTCAGCTCAATATGTTTAGCTCGGCTATGCTGACTAGGATTTTTTGATAAACAAATGGTAGACTTGTTGTCACAATAAATCACCGTAGGTCCTTCCTGCTTCAGATTGAGATCTTCAAGCACTCAGTGTAGCCACACGACTTGACATGTAGCTCTGGTAGCAGCAATATATCCACTTCTGTACTAGATAAAGCAATTGTGGTATGTTTTTTCGAGCTCCAAGAGACAGCACCATTGCCCAGGGAGAACATATATGCAGACAAGCTTTTCCAATCATCAATATTACTTGCCCAATCACTATCACTGTAACCCTTTAATGCAAGCTCATTTCCACTTGAGTACCATATGCCAAAGTTACTAGTACCTGCCACGTACTTGAGGATTCTTCGAGCTTGCAGGATCGTTGAAGGGTATAAGTTACAACACAATAACACAAAGAGGAGATAAACTAAACTTAGATCAAATAGTAAACTGGATTAACCAAGTGTTGAGATACTAAGAACACAAGTAATGCAAGAGACAGAACACAAAGAACACAAGTGTATGGTTTTCAAGAATGCAGTATATTGCCTTCTCTATGTTCTATTACAAGTGTTACAAAGCATATTCGAAAGATACAAGAACATGAGATACTTATACAACATCCTACAGCCGGCTATACTTTGAAAGCCAGCTGGATAC
>BJCM01083585.1:0-36818 GCA_018326385.1 Flaveria bidentis | reverse complement strand
ACTTGTGTTCTTAGTGTCTTACCTTGGTTAATCCAGTTTACTGTTTGATTAAGTTTTAGTTAATCTCCTCTTTGTGTTGTTGTGTTGTAACTGACCCCCTTCAACGGTCCTGCATAATGGTTTAACACTTAATGGTTCAGACCTTTTATTGATTTGACACTTAATCATTCAAAAGTTGTCAAACAGCACCTTAGCCAGATGTTTGTTTGTTAGTCGCTAGTGGTTCTAAACGTGAGTTGTAGTGGTGATCTTTCATAGATTATATTAGAGACTTTAACGTAATATTTTTATAACTGGATTAGTTATAGAATTGATCGTCTTCACTTACCATATTATAAACAAGTATCAAAAGTATGATAATGTTATCAGTAACTTAAAAGTTCAAAAGTAAATATGCATATATAATCACTTTAAGGCAAAATATTAAAGAACTTTTATCTTTTTATTTAAATCTGAAATTTGAACAAAACATGATGTGAAATAAGCAACACATGAAAGTGTTTAGTAGATAAGATTATGAAAAGATAAAAGATAAAAATTATATTTCTTAAAATCCTTCCACAATTTGGTTAGCTGGTTAAACATGGTCCAAAGAAAGATGGTTGAAGTGTATTTAATTAACTTTTAAGGATTTTCAGGTCAACTGGTTCTAAAAAATAAGAACAATGTTTAAACGCGTATAAAATGTTGAAAGCTTAGGATGGTCCGTATTTGAAAGAAACAACAAACGAGGAATTTGAATTTAAATTTAAATTTAAATGGAGAATATAATAATAATTCAAAGTACTGGTCTACAAGAAATTCTTTAGTTTGTCGTGCATAAAAATTAAAAAGAAATGTGATGTTGTATGTTAGTAGTTGGGGGCTTACAAAATTCCTAGGTTTTCGAGGATTTTTTGTAAATACAATCAAAACAGCATGATCAAAGTCTTAAACTTCGACAGACAAATAAAAGAATTGAAAAAAATTAAGACCAAGGGGTTCAACAATTTTCGTAAGTTAAACAATATTTAAAAACTATTTCGTTTAAAATGGTTTTATTGAATATAATATTTTAAATTTGGTTTCAAAAAGCACAAAAAGTGTTATGTAACTAGGAAACCATAAACATGTGTCTGTCACGCATAGTCTTCAAATACATAGATTTAATTATGAGCTAAATTATTCTCATATTTTTTTACATGATTAAGATTGTTGGCGGTTTTGGTATCATCAAGTTGTTTTATTTAATTAAATACTTAAGATAAATACTCATGTGAGTTCGGAGATGTAGATTACATGTTTGCTTAATACTAGTATAATTTTATACACCAATAAACTCAAGCATTCAATGAGGTAGCCCCCCTCGACAATCGTTTGGGGCAACACCACATGCAGGGATCCAAGTAGTTGAGCCTCTTGTGAGGTCACGCTCGATCTCTAGTCCATGAGTGGCGCTTATGGTGGGTGAAAAATCCAATTACTTAGTGAAAATCACTTTAAATTGATACAGGTCTATAAGTTTGATACAAAATTGCATGAGAACAAATATTCAATGAGAAGTATGAGCACGTAACAACTTGTGCTATCTGCAGCAACTTAAAGCATTCATAGTAGTTTCTTTATCTTTATTCATATAATTACATTAATAATCACTATATTTTCTCTTTCATTTTCAATTAAATAATATGTTTTATACCCTTATCATTATTTTTTCTCTTTCATTCACTCACAACCACTTTAAAAATATTAAAAAATTTATAAGGATTGAATAGCGATTCTTCAAATATACCAATCTATAATAACATTTTATTTATTTTTCACTCACAACCACTCAAAAGCATTTCATTTAATATATCAAACACACTCATATAATTTTAAGGACTTCACTCTGAATGTTCTTGATAATAACTAAATTCCTATTAAGTTAATCCCTGATGACAAAAAATACTACTAACACTAATAAAATAATTTTTATTTGTTTTAATCGTCGATTGACCCTCTCTCATGAAGAGGTGTGTCGTTTCACGAAATATTAGCGTTTGGTCATTTCTTGGTATGTTTTTTACATTAGAATATTATGTACTTAATCTTGTTTTGTTTTAATTTTCCGGTTAAGATTTAAAAAGTACTAGCGGATTAGACCGCGTTTTGCTGCGGTATGGTTTAACGTATACATTAATGTGGTAAATATAGTTTTTTGGGTTATAAAAATTGAAAGATTTAATCTAATGATTTATACGTTATTACTAACCACCCGGAAAAAAAACTACGTGCAAAACACTAATAAAAATGTAATATAAAAAATTAAAAGATATATATACCTCAAAACAGATAAAAAAATAACAAATGCATGTATGTTGACTTTATTATAATTAACGAGCTATATTGTAAATTGGTTAAATTTTTTTTGACATAACTCGAAAGTTTATACATAAAATTTTAAAAATTGTTAGTAAATGTAAATTTGACATAACTCGAATAGTTATGTATATAACTAAAAATTTATGAAGATTAATTGTAAATTTAGCGTAACTCAAAAAATTAAGTATAAAATAAAATAATAAAATGAGCATGTATCAATTTGAAGAGAGAGAAAGAGAGAGAGAGAAAGAGAGAGTCATGATTAGTTTTTAAAAAAGTAGATTTTTTATTAGTTTGAAGGAAAAAATGACAACATTGAGTAAAAAACTTAATCTACACTTTTCATATTTTTTTTCTATTTGTTATATATAATAATGTGGTAGGTTGTATCTAGTTTTTTCTCCGACCTACCTTAAACACATCAATATTGAGTATTATTATTATAACTATATAATTATTTAGTGATTATATACTTAAGTACTTAAATAAAATAATACTTAAATCAAATAGTATAAAGTTATAAAAATATAAATAATAAATGTATGTATTTTAATATTAATTTAAATTATTATAATAAGATAATACTTAAAATAAATATATTAAATAACATATTATTTAGAATAAATTTAGTAAATAGGGGCAAATTGGAAACTATTATCTACATAATAATTGTCCATTGTGTTTAAAAAAAATTATATTAGATGTAGTAATTTTTAAGTAGTATTACAAGTATGTTATCCTCAAATACTTTATATATTAGTATAAATAATATAGATATTGATTATTGTTATCATCATAAATATAAAAGTATTTAATAATTATATAGTCAAGTATTCAAATAATATACTACTTATTTATAAATTTTATAATAATAACAATAATAATAATAATAATTATTATTATTATTACTATTATTATTATAATAATAATAATATTAGTACTTATATAGTTTAAGTATTCAAATAAGATAATATAAATTTAAATGTTAATTTAAAGTATTAAAAATAACAAAATATATAATGTTTTGAATTAAATAATCTTGTATTATTAAATAATGTATTAATAATATGAATTAATTAATGTATTAATTAGAAGAAGTTTACTAAATGAGGGGCAAAATAGGAATTATTACATAGAACACTTGTACCTAATGTTTAAGAATTTGTATTAGGTGTCTTAAATTTTCGTGAAATTACATTTGTGCCATATATTTATGTTTTATATAGTAGTATAGATGATGGAAATAATTCGATCTAAAAGTAAATATACACAATTCAAAGACATTAATTGCCAAACTATAAAACCTACAAAGAACTTATTTTCAATGTATGTGTATAAAATAAACAGTTTGACAATGAATTATGGGGAATCTTCAAATTGAAGCAGGTGAGCGAGAAATTTTAAAGAGTGGAATAAAAAGATTCATAAATATATACAATATACTATTACAAACTAATGCATTATAAAATAAGTATCAAATTACACATTTCAAGTTGCTATTTAAATATTTTGTGTCTTGCTGTTGATGGTCCTCCCCTTGTGATTCAGGGAATACATGAGCCCTTTTGGATTTAGTTGTTAGTTTCGTTTGATTACTTGTCTTTGTGTGACACAAGATATAAATTCATTTAAACTGTCAAACAATGTTTTTAGGTTTGTTGGGACATACCATTCTTTATTTGATTAGAAAATAGAAATAGCAGTGTGACATCAAAAAGTATTAATATGCGGTTAATGTTATGAGTAAATAGAAGAAATAGATAGTTAAACATATTTGAATGATAGTAATTTTAAGACGTAAAAACATCATGAAAACAAAATTATAAGTCATAGCATAAGAAGCTGAATGTTTTTCTATAATGTAATTAGTCATAATCAATTAGAAGAATCCAACTCAAAGAATAATAATCACTAGTCATTATCGCCCATACATGTTCAACTAATTTGAGGAGATAATAATATACTAAATTTAATAATTGAGACCAATGCTTTTGATGGTAGTATGGTTGGCAAGAAGAAGAGTACAACGTAAAGCACATGAAACCAAGCTGTCCAACAAAAAAAATAGCATATGCATATGCTTTTCTTTGCACCAAAGTACACATCGATCATTCCCCTTTGATACGACTCATGCGTTGATTTATATCCTTTTCTACTTTTTTTATAACATATGATATTAGTTAAGTAATCCTCAAAAAAACTAGAAATTAAGTCCATGTGATAAGGTATATTTGTGAACTCTGTTAGGGGCGTAGGAGTGAAAACATTAATGTGGTAAGATACATCATACAAACATATGAAGTTGCGACAACTTAGTTCGAGATATCGAAACATAGATGGAACACGGTTATATAAGGGTGTCAATGTTCTTCAGTTGGTATCAGTTTCATTCTTTATGGTACCGACATGTTATCATTGGTTAATGTGCGATGCCCAAGATAATACTATGTTTTTAGTACAACTATGGTTTAACAAAATTTATACCTGGACATCAAGAACAAAAAATAAAACAATCACAAATTAGTTATTTAAAAAACAACAAATACAAGTTATTAAAGAAAAAACAAAATAACAAGTTATAGATTCATTCATTCTGTTATCTCGTCTATTTTGTTACCTCAACTTAGTTTTTAAATTAGCCGAGTCTAAACCTACCTTTGCTAGACTCTGCTTGTTTATAGCCTTAATAAGTTCTTATTAAAACTACAAATACATACAATGGTAGTCGAAAGGCGACTTACTAATTTAAGATGATATTAAAGTCCATAACAATATGTGGCATGAGATACGTCTGGACAAAAGACCATCTTTGATAAAGAATTTTAGATGTTGCTCGAATGATTTTAGATATGCTACTTCAGAAAGGTCAATTACTAATTTCTACAAATTTTTTTGAGACTCAAAGCAAGAACCTTAATTGAAACTTTGGACTTACACCTAATTAAGCTAATCTAACTGTAAACTTGTAAAACAAACTGGTCATAACCTTTCAAATTTTGAGATATAAAAGAGGAATTAGAATCTCTGCTCAAAGTTCCCTTATACTCAAATTCTTTAAAGTAAGTGAAGAAATCGTGTTTAATAACTTCCTAAAACTCCTTGTCGTTGCCTCAGCTTCCACAAAGACTCACTGTAATTGTTAGGTTTTGCCAAATTTGATAAACCATGATGAGTTATTGAGTTAACCTTTTGGTCTTCTAAATTCTAATCATCTTGTATTCTACGAGTTGTGATAGCGTATTCAAGGAAAATGACTAAATAACAGACACAAAAGCACCAGTGGTCTAGTGGTAGAATAGTACCCTGCCACAGTACAGACCCGGGTTCGATTCCCGGCTGGTGCAATCTCATGAGCCATGATGTCAAGCCTTTACTGGTGGTCCGGTCCATCAGACTTCTCTGATTCAAAAAGATGAACGTGTAGGCCTTTCTGAGCTCATTTTTTTTTGTTCATCATTTTAGTTTATAAGAGATTTTTGGACTACTAATGGGTTGGGCCTGCTTCAAATATTTTCTATTCAGACGTCTACATAAGAAAACTTTATCAACTGACGGCTGACCCAAAACATAAATGTGGGTTGGGTCATGCTTTAATTATCTTCAATTCAATGCATCCAGTAAAATCATATAGATAATAAAAATAATGAGATGAGATATATAAAATAGCAACCTAATTTGAAAAAAAAAATTGTTTTTGCAACCTGAAACTTCTTTTTATGAAAAGAAATAACTTTATAAAATAGTAATCAAGTTTTAAGATTGTTCTAATCGAGTCACAAATAAATTTATTTGTCCAATCAGGCCTTTTGTCTCACTCAGGTTATTTTTAAAACTTTTTTTTATCTCAATAAAGTTAGTAGAGTTTCAGAATTGTTCTAACTAGATCGCTACTAAATTGTAAAATATTTTAAAAACAATTGAAATATATAAAATATTAACAATATTTATAAAGAATCAAATCATTTATAAAAAACAATTATTTAAAAACTTATATGAGTGAGCTAATTGAAACACTTCTAAAATTTTAATGATCTGATTGAAACAAATAAAAAATATCAGTGACATGATTAAAACAAATAAAAATATCAATGACCTGAGTAAAACATTTTTAATACTTGCTTAATATTTTATGAAGTTTTCCGTTAAACTATCTTTCTTGTAAGCCAACGGTTAGATAGTGATAGTTAAGTTTATTTTATGGATATTAACCTCTTGTATAGACAAGCCTCAATCCTAACCGTTTCTCATGCCCATCTAGTTACGATAAGTCTGACAAAATGGGCGAGCCGCTAAGGTAATGGGTCATAACGGATTACGGATTCATGTGGCCTCATACCGTTTAACAAAGTATCAAATCATCACATTCTCTCATTTCCTCACTTTGTTTATGCATGACTTGTTAAGCATAACACTTTAGCCCACATCAGCCCACAACGTACATTCAACATACATGAGATATACGACGATAAGAGAAAAACACTGTTATCATAAATAGATAGATAAACATGTAATATTTATTGTATTAAGTTTTATGTATCTGTCTTCATTTAGCATTGAAAACTTACATTACACGAACAAAAGTCAGTACGAGACAATTTATTCACGTTTTATATATATTATACATATTAATGAGAATATAGTTAGAAATGCAACCAAAAATATATATAGCCATGGTTTCATGTATCATATATTTGTTTACATATATAATTATATAACTACATACATAAATAACTATAGTATAAATGTTACAACACGTCTCACAAAGGACGTACATCTTATTGTTAAGATCTTTTTCCTCTATCTAAGATGTTTAGAGTTTAAGTTCTACGAGATGCATGTATAAATAATTTATAAGAGTAGAATAATTGTTGTTTTTAAAAAATTAATAATAAATATCGATGATTTTATTTTAGATATTATTTTAGGTAAAAGAAAAAGAATTAAATAACGAGTGATCCAAGAAAAAGATGCTCACAAGGCACTTGTGGTTTGACTAAGTCAGAGATAGAGTCAGGGTTGGTTGTGCATCCTTAATTCTTGTGTCTCCAAACATTACCACTTAAACCTAATCTAATCCAACTTGTTAAGATTTTTAATTGAAATTTTGGTGTCTACACGTGGATTCTATTTGTTTCTATTAGGCTAAATACATTTACTTGCTTTTTATATTTTTGATTATATACTCTAAATTTAAAGAGCATATGTATTATAGCTTTAACTTTATAATAATCACTGTTAGTGATATTATTTTTGTTTAAATTGTAACAAAATTACCCATTTGTTAATCCACTCATCTTTATCCAAGTTAAATGTGGCGTTTTTTTTATTTCGTATACACTTGAATACTCTTTGGATCTGAAATAATTTATCATTAGAGTAAAGTATTGAAAGTTTTTAATTTTAAGAACTGAATTTTATTTTATGTGAAAAATTCATGTGAAAAATGTAACACAATGTTAGACTAGATTATTTATTTATATAGGGATTAAAGGTTTCAACAAATCAACACAAACTTTTACAAAAAGGCAAGACAACTAACAGTTATAACTATCAACCTCTGACAAATACATTAGTATTAATTATGTTACTACAAAAGAGTAGCAAGTTGTTACCAATCACCTTTGCTACATATCAGTTTGCTATCGACTGACCAAGTTGCTACCTGATCATTAGTTGACATCAACCATCAAATGACCAATCATTAGTTTATACTGACCATCAACTGATATCAAAACCAATGTTGTCACCGACCCTTAGTTATAACTGAAGATCATTTTGCTACTGGTCTTCATTTATTACCGAAGTCAAATTTCACAACTTTTTATCAATCAAGTGATTTTGAAGTATCTTCTAATATATAATAACCATGTTAAAATAAATTTTTTACTCTACTATCTAGGGCACTTCATCCCCTTGAACTATCAAGGTTTTACTAGATAAAAAAAATGTTATTGAATGAGATGTACTTCAAACCTCCTATATCAATGTTCATTCTAAATTTATCATTTCATTTTAAGCAAATGTGATTATGTTAAAGTGACCTTCATTACTTAGAAATCACCAACATTAAATATTCATATTAGTTAGACTAACAATAACTTTACAAAAATTCTCGATCGATGTATTTTGAATCCATATGATGGAAAGATTGCACAAAGTTACATAAAACATAACCTATAGAAATAACTAAAGTATCAAATTTATTATATGTTTATTTTGATAGTAAGCTAGTGTATCCCCATTAAAAAGAAATTATGAGTATAATCACGCTCGATGAATATGCAAAACTCTTATCACTTGTAATAAATACAAGACTCCTATTATCATTTAAACCCATATAATTCCTTAACTTCACCTTTATTACTATTTTAACCCCAAACTTATCTTTATCATTATTATTATTTGTATTTTCACGTAAAAATTGGGGTGTTACTACAAGTTATTGATGTGTTTGAAGTGTATATATTTTCTAATAATGATCTTTCATACAATTGGATTTTACAGTTTTAAATAATTTTCATCTTAGAACAAACTAAAACGCACATAAAAAATATGTACATAGGATTTAATAATTAGCTAGGTTAAGAATTAAGTATTATAATCACGGACACAAGACCTATTAATTATAAACCGTTGCAATTGCTTAGCCAACAAAGTATATGCTTTAATATTTTTGTACCTGAATTAAATACATAAAAAAGTTAAAAAAATAATAAATAAAGGAAATAATCTCTTAGAAATTTATAAAGGAAAATTTAACAATAACAGCATACACATTGTTGGATTATCAAATGCATTAACACTAATAGGATCCTTTATTTCTACTAATAACTCGAAATTATGTCTTCTGTTATTAATACGTCAGTTAATAATAAGTATATATCACATACATATATTCAAGTATGAAGCTCAAGTTCAACTTATACATGTCAAAACAAAGATTAAACATTCAAAGTGCAAGTATTATACAACTAAGCATCGATTCAAAATAAATTTTCATAAAAAGTTTAAAATGAGAATTAATGTATATTATTAAAATGTATAAGTATTCACCTATTAATTATAAATATTAAAAAGACCTTTTTTATGATGTTTATTAATTTCTTCTATGTAACTCTGTTGCAATTAGAATTTTAAACGAAACTTCATATCGTAAATATTTCAATTTTTCAACTTTTAATTAGGGAAGCAAAACACAGCATATATCATTTATCATGGAGAGTTGTTTCAAGAATCATAAAACAACTATGAGATATTTTATTTTGAATATTTGTTTTTTTAACATAGAAATTTCATTTATTTAAGGGTTATTGGATTTTAATAATCCTAACTTTCATTTATTAGTCGATATTAATCCCAACTCAGGAAAAGTTTAAAAACACTTCTAACTTTGAACGCATTTTTCTTCAACAATCTCTTAGTAACTGAGAGTTAACGTTCGTTAGTTTTTTTGATTCATTTTTCAACTCCGTCGCCGCCCAACCTCTATTAGGTCATTTTTTCAGTGTATAGCATCCATCGTCACTTGAAATCTACCTTTAACGATCCAAGTGGTTCAAATCAGAAGGTGAAGATTGACGAGTTTTAGGTTGCAGAAGTTTTAAAGTGACGGACCGGATAGTTGATTTCAACTTCTGGCTTAATGTTTTGGTCATATAAGTAGTTCACATTATCAAAAACTAATGGTGTTAACTCTTAATTAGTAAGTGATCGTTACAGGACCATAAGCTCAAGTTGAGAATATTTATAAACATTTGTTGAGTTGGAATTAATTTTGTCACCCTTCATTTAAAAGCCAGTAAATATATAGTTTATATTAAAACTATCTAAAACATTAGGACATGAGAATTAAGAGTTAGAATTATATTGACAATCGATTTAACCAAAAAGATGATTATATGTTAAAATTGGTATGATATGATATAGTATTATTTACTTGAGGAGTAAAAAACTAAAATCAAGAAACGAAAATGGGATTGAAGTGTGTGTCTCACGTGACGAAACGTGTGGTGTGATGGAAACTGAAACCTGAAAAATCCCATGGTTTGCATATGCCGCACGTGCATACATGTGTTTACTTTACATGCATGTGGTATTCATGGAAAAAAGGAAAAATAAAAAATAAAATAAATTAATTAATGCATCCCAGTGAACTACTGGCAGTACACCACGCTCCAAGAATTGTACCTTCTTAAATTAATATGTTTTAGGTTATTTTTTATTTATTTATATTTACACATGTAAAACTTTTGAGTGCTTCAAAACGATGTTATAATTCGATGGATTGTGATTTGTACATGATAAACTTGTATTTTGTACACTTATAACATGTATTATTTAATATCTCGATTTAACATTATTAATTTTTATGTACATAATAGAACTATATGGAAATAAAAATAATAAAACTCAAAGCTGATTTTTATTATATCAATCAATGACTATTAATATATAAGGTTGTTTAATTATCCATTGAATTCGATCTAACCGTTAAAAATGCATATTTCATTAAAGAATACCAAAAATATTACGAATGCATTATGATAAATTTCAATTTATTAATCTGTGGATGATTAGGAGTTTAGGACACAATTTAATCAATTTTAACCAAAGTTTTGATCGAGATGAACCAAACCTTTAACTCGGTTTTGATAAATGACAAACCAAATCGATTGCGTTGGGTGGACAAGACTAGGCAAAACCTTTTGAACCGATTTTTTCTTTTAAATTGTTATTTTGTATTACTCTTGTTAAAATAATAAAGATGGTTCATAACTATTATATAGATGCTTCTAAAATAAATGTGAAAAATAAGTGTTGAACAAATTGAAAGATATGGTTCCACTCAAACGACGGGGGCGTGAATGCGAGATGCCAGCGGAAAAGAAAAGGATAGAAGCTGGAGAGTGGCCTATATTCCTACTAATGTGATCTCCATTACTTCAAATCTGTTCTACGTTAGATATATTGCTCTGATGTTTTTACAACCATTTTTTTAAAGCAGATAGCTCACAGTGCTCATTCTATTGATACGGAAAGGAGGAAAAAAAATGTCAAATATTTTCATACAAATGCTTGGATCTTCAGTGAGAATGAATTTATTTCACAGGGCGTGCATTCCGTTTCTCTTACTAATCGCTATGAAAACTATTATCAAACAATCCTAAAATCAAGTATTTTTGTAATGTGAAATAAATATCTCCATCACTAAATCTTTATAATACTGAATGTTAGATTTTTTTTCCTTAAAAATAAAGAATGCATATATACAGCTGAAGTAATTTCGACTAGCAGCATAACTTAAATACCAAAACAATCAATTGTAAGTATATTAATATCTAATTTTAAAAAGAATAAACAAAAAATGAAATTTGGAGCACTCAATATTTTTATTTTTCATTGTTACTTTAAAGAACCAATGTCGTGACCCCTTCTCGGTACAATCGTTGCAGGCAAGCATGGTGCAATTTTTCAGGAATGTAATGTGATCACAGAAGTTATACACGTGCAACACCATGTTTTTGGTAAATTTTTATTAACGGACTAAATTAATATGATTTTTCTTTTTTTTTTAAATGTTTCAACATTGAAATAATATTCTTTGTAAAAAAGTTAATATCGTCCACGGCAAACAGACTTGTTTAAAAGTTGGCTTGAAACTTGAATATCTGAAAAAAAATGAATAGGGGTTTTAGTCATTTAGGTATTATCTGATAAAATATTTATGTGCTCGTTATTGATGTTGGTTTATTGAGCATTTTCGAAGATTGAAAAAGAGAAGAAATTTCAACCCTGCCACCGTAAATACAAAACATGGAAGACTTCATAAGTAATCAACTTATTCAAGGGTTGATTTATAAATATTCAAATCTTGTGAACTTTCTTATAAATGTTTGTTTTTAAAAGAAGTAACGACCTAAATGATACATATAATATAGACGAAAGTGAAAACTTTGTAGGGCTTTTATGATTTAGGCAGTTTAATCGTAAAAATAAATTTAAAAAAAAACTTAATCTAAAGACATATTTTTTTAATTGAAAATGAATTTTGTATTACTTTTGAAAAATTATATATATTCTAATTACCAAGTTCTATGTACAACTTCTTTTGCATATAATACAACTATCTAATTTTTTTAATTTTTTTCAACTCAATACTTTTATATCTTTTACAATTTAACCCTTACAATTTTGTTCTCTATACTTTTCATCTCTTATAAATTTTCCGTCTTACATTTCGATATAAATTTTGAGAGTTACGTGTCGTAACGTTCATATGTGGTTCAACTTTGTTATCATATATTTATCCTGTTTAATGGCCCCGTGACAACGTGTGGGTCCTAGATCGATTTAGTAATTGGTTTTAATGTTTTACGTTTCACGTGCGTGGTTTAACGTTTTTACGCCTAATTTTAATACAAACTTTTCCGTTGTTTGATGACCCCTGACGGTGGTGTGACATTGATGCTACTTAACATGATTATATATTAATCTCTCATAGGGCGTTTTTAGCCCTAAAAACGCCACATTATTCGTTTTTTTAGATTAGGAACCACCCGATGTTTTTGATGCAAATTGTTCTTCCCTAAGAACAACAAAAAATGAATAGATGTGAGCCCATGTACTATATATATGGATATATTAAAGAGAGAAAAAAATAAGTGTTTAAAAATAAAAAGGTGGTGATGATGTGGTAATGGTTTTGAGTTTTCTTATTAAAGTAAATTTTGAAAATTTTAAAAAACATGTGTTTCTCTGACGTGTCAGCAGTTGTTTTCAAAACTTGCTATTGGTGATTCTCTTACCGACCATCGTTTCTTTCATAACTTAGGTTAGACTTTGGACCAAAACTGCAATTCTAATTTTAATACTTTTTGCTCAATTTTTACAGCCAAATTTTTATTTATTTGGCATGAATTGAATTTAAATTGTTAAAGATTGAATTTACTTTTTCTACCAGCACCTAATCTACTTTCATAAACTACTTCTAACATCACCAAACTTAAACATTATAAGACTTAGAACCTCATTAAAACTTAACCTCACTAGTGGATAAGAGGAACACTATTACCACCAAGATATCCCCTAGACTACACTATGGTTCCACTGGCATCCAATTTCTAACGTATATTTCACAGGAATGAGAAACAACTGGTTGGTTTGTTTTTACTATTTTATAATACATAATATTGGATTAAAGTTGTCATTTTAACAATAAATTAAAACGTCATGAGAATCAATGCCTAAATTTCTTTTCCTTTAATATTTTCTTTCATTTTTGCCCCTCTTTAATAGACTCTTTCAATTATTTTATATTTATTCAATGCATTTAATAATCTGATTGTTCTTCACTCTTATTCATTACTTTCCATTAATCATTTGATGAGGGAGCAACTAAAGCGGTTGAGTATATCACCACTTTATGGAGGGGTGAGATCAAATATTATGCATTGTTGTGATAGTTTTTATTTTTTTAGTCTCAATGTAAATTTTAGTTGAGATATTTAGAGTCAAATATAATATGTTTTTTTACTTTTAGTTTTAAAATATACCATGGTGATGACATTAGTATATGCGTTTTGACCAAAATCTACGTGTCAAATATAATATACTTTTATTTTTCAAGAACAAAAATTTCGAATATACCTTTTGTGTCGTATATAATTGTACCTACTCGGCATAAACTTTATTAACAATCAAGCCGCTGCACCGCACGGGCAAAACCCTCAAGTAACGAATATTAATTCTTTAAAACCGGTAAGACTATTTTTGAAATATAAAAAAATATTAAAAAAATAATCTAATATTACTTTGGCGAATATATATTAAAACTGATTTCTAATTGGATAATGATTATATAATATTTCGCATATGAAGACATGAAATTGAAAAAAGGCTTGATTCACAAAGAATTTTAGACAGATACTTAAAAAGTAAGCTGATATCCAGATTTCTTGTTTGAAACCAACACAAGATGCAGTTTCCCATAACATCGCATGCTCACTCTCAGCAACACGACAAACACCACTCTCTCATATAAACATTCAGATTCCACACTTGTTTCCACCATCTCATTCTTCATTCAACACAAAGTAATCAACTTTCATATTCCCTTCACTTTCTTGATTCAAGAATCACCTTATATAATGGATCACGCTTTCGATTCGGAGGAATCAAGCAGCGGATGTGAATCCGGTTGGACCGGATACTTAGAACAATCCATCGCAGTTGGTGATCATAAACATGCTGCTGCTGCTGCAAATGAACATGATCAAGAACACGACGAATACGATGATGGTGATGATCACGATGATATGTCGATGGTTTCAGATGCATCTTCGGGTCCACCACATTTCCAAGAACATCAAGAACACGATGAAGACGATGGTGATGATGTCAACGGTGGTTTTTGTGATCCTACATTGAGGTTTAGGAAAAGACGAAAGGTTGTTAAACAAACAAGTTATTATAGCCATAGACATATGCA
The DNA here is from genome assembly GCA_018326385.1 of Flaveria bidentis. Lineage (NCBI taxonomy): Eukaryota > Viridiplantae > Streptophyta > Magnoliopsida > Asterales > Asteraceae > Flaveria > Flaveria bidentis. Next base: position 21,988 of record BJCM01083585.1, on the reverse strand, counting down.
AAATCTGCCTGATTCTCTTGATGACACTGCTAGTTCTCCGTTTTTCAGCTTTTATGATGTAAGTGTTTATTTGTTATTCGTGTCTACTGTTTAATTTCGCATTGTGGATCGATCCACATTCATATCTTTCGATTCGTTTTCAAGATCTTGGATCGGTTATACCATCAATTTATGGTGTTTATGTTTGATAAATCGGTGTTTATCAACATCAATTTACCAAATGTTAATAGTTTTTGTCGATTATTGTGTGAATCTGATGGTTTATTTTTATTATTATTTGCAGAAGGATCTAAAAGTGTGCAACAAAGAGGGTCTAATGGAAGATGATAACAGTTTTGATTACTCACAAGGCCACTCCACCACCTATTTTGAGGTACTTTTCAATTTATAAATTCAATACATTATTTTCTTTCTTAACTGAAAAATAATATCTTATCTTATCTTATCAATAATTACATGTTTATTTACTAGCAATCAATCAGCATCCATAAAAGTATATATACATTAGGACATGTATTATACAAAACCACTGTTAAGTTTAAAATCTTATGGTATTTACAAGTATTGCAAGTCGGATATAATGTGAGAAAGAGAGTATAGACAATATAACCGTTTTATATATTATAATCAAAACGATACATAAAAAGTGTTTATGTGTTTTTTACCGTTTTCTTTTATTTCTATAGTCTCTCTTTTGCACTAGTGAGTTGTACTTATGAGAAAAGATTCTATTTGAGTTGTTCTTTAATGTACCTTTTTGTAAGTGGAACTAAACCTAACAAAATGTTTACTTGACAATGAACAGATGGTTTGAAGTGGAGTCCATAACAAGCAAAGAGCAAAGGAACACAAAAGTCTCCTAAATGCAAGTGCAATTTAGATCTAAACATCAGAGATATTACAACTTTTTTCTTCTTCTTTTTCTTAGTTGTGACTAGTTTTACAACGGAGTGGTCAATATCTTTGATATTAACCAATCATATTTTGACAACTGTTTTGCTTGTTCCCACATTCCGTAAACTATTAATGAGTATTAACAGCGAGTTCAAATGAGAACCATTAGATAACCAGAAACCACAAGAACCACCGTTTCTTCTTTTATATTAAGCACTCCATGCAATTCATAAAGTGAAAGCGACATGATATAGAGATCCGAGTCATTCTTTCACATGTGATCCGAGGATTTGGTTTCTAGTTATTTAATGGTTCTCGTTTGAAATGTGTTCAAAACTTAATCACTCTAGAAGCCTTTGGTTTTTACACCACGCGATGGCGATTATATACAAGAAGATGCTACCGGTGGTGCAACCACCAACAGTCCATGTAAACTTATGCATACCAGTTTCCTTTTCGGCTGGTGTATCGCCTTTAAAAAGGTCGATATCAATGTTCATTCCAAACGCTCCAACCACAACCACAAATGCATTCACTATCAAACTTGCGGTTGACAGCATAACACCCATTTGTAAAAGATGGTTCTGCTTGTCATCCAGCATTATGTTTATGTAGTCTTCTGTGTCATCCACATATTCCCTCAGCTGCCCATGTAACAAGATTAAAAAGCTAACAAAACTTGTGAATTATTAAGCATTTAAGATAATTAAACCACATACCGTTGATAACTTACGCATAGTACCATCAATTTGCACAAAATAGGCCTCTAAAATCATTTCAAGGTCTTCAACATCTCGGTGTTTGACAGTGTTTCGTGCTATGCTATATCTTGTCGTGCGACTGTCTTTTCCAACTGCATTAGGTCCAAAAAACCGCTCTTGTTGGCTATCCATTCTATCAAAATTAACTTCATGTATGTTCTCATCGCCTACCATAGGAGCTCTAATGTAACAGTAAATTCATTCCAAATATAAGTAGAAATTACAGTATGATGAAAATAAATAAATAAAAAGGCGTGAAGAAGATGCAAACCTATCATCTATATCTGAGCGAAGAACCTGTTCATCCATACCATATTGGTCGTTTGCAGACGTTACAGAATCGTTTTCAAGTTGTCGCTCCAGTTTATCAGTTAGATACATTTCAGCCATATCTTCATCGTCATCAAGCAAGTGCTCTAACTCGTCCCTAACCTAAATCCATCATAACCTTTTGAACTAGGTATTCATCTGTTTTAAGATCAAAACGATTCAAAGTGTTTATTTTGCATAAATCTGACCAACCTTTTGAACGCGCCCTGAAATAGTAACCAATCTACTTTTGATTTGACGAACACGCTCCAAATTGAGAGTACTAATCTTTGAAGTCAACTTATCCAATGCTGGATGTGCTTCTTTCTCCAATGTTCTTGCCTAGTTCAGAACAAGATGAGAATAAAGAAACTTATTAGAGAATACAAGAGGGTCAAACAAATTTAAGTCAACACTTTATGTTGACAAATGATAAGTGTCACCTCTTTATCCAAGGAACTGCAAGCTGCTTCTATGCAGGTCTCGAGTGCAACGAACTCGAATCGAAGGAGTTTGAGTCCATCTTGGCTGTTAAGAGAAGGTATTCCATCAGTTTTAACCTCTTGATCGCTGCTGGTGGATGCACTTGGAGAGCTAACTCCCTTTGATCTCTCTTCTCCTAGATCATATATGTTTTTCCAGTCTGTATCATCAGAATTTGTGATTCTCTCCTGTCATAAGAAATATAAATGTGTCGGATAAAGAATTTGTAAGCTTACTTCTTATCAGAATAGGCCTGTAAACGAACTGATTTGCAAAAAGTTTGTTTATGTTCGTTCTTATTATAAAACAGACATGAACACATGTCCCTTTCATTCATTCACATTCATGAAGTCGGTTTATGTTTGTCTATAAAAGTTCGTTTATATCTGTTCGTTTATGTTCATTTGCATATTCTTTCAAAGAAGTTGACTCCAATTTATTTCAAAACCATCAGTCGTCGTTGATTGTATCGAGACTTTAGTTTGAATGATGTTGTGTTTACTATCCATTTGTGATTGTTTATGTTCGAATAGCGACAATTGAACATAAACAAGCACGAACATGTTCATTTCCTCAACGAACAAACATGAACAAGAAAGTTCGTTCCTTAAAGTGTTTATCTCCGTTTGTTCGGTTAAAGTCAAACGAACAAACACAATCAATCCAACCGTCTACAAACGCATACATCACACGAACAAAAAGCCACAAATAACCTGAGACGCAATGGCGCAATAATGGCGCATAATACGCCGTTGAAGCTCCTCAACAAACGGAGCCACGGACGGATCCTTCGAATTAAGCAACAACACCTCATGTGCAGTGATAATCACCTTAATATGCTCCAGATTAATAACAATAGCCCGTTCTCTACCAAGAACGGTCGACGGATACGACAATATGGGGTCGAGGATACGAAGGTCGCGTGCAGGAAGCCCCGTCCGTCGCATGACGGTGTGTTTGCCGGAGTCCACCAATTGGCTCTGACCCGTGCAATCTACGAGGAGCCATTGGCGGACTCCGGTGGTCTTTTTTCGGACGTTGAGGTGGGCGATGGTCGTGACGGTGGACGTTTTTAGTGGCGGATGACGACGGGCCATCCTTGAGGGTTGGTCGTTTGAATTGTGTTTGACCGGGTCTTTGTTTGTTTGAAAGTTGGTTTTGGAGTCGATAATGTTGTGGAATGGATTCACCTTCGATTGTGTTGTGATTGACACGTAAATGAACTATTGCTAGTAATTATTAATATCTTTAAATTCAAACATATAGGTATTTTAAAAAAAGTTGTTTTTCTACTATACATATGAATATAAGCTGTTATAACTTTCATTAGATACTAGTAACATTCTTGGAACTTAATGGAACACTATCCTTATTAACAACACATAAATGTCAAATAACAGGTAGATATTTTGTAATGTTAAAACCGATTCACCAATTATTTATCGGTGAAGAAAACCACCATGGTATTGTGTTTGAAATGTCTAACCGGGTACTAATTAATGGTGTTTAAAATCGGATATCCAGATTTTTGGATGGATATACGAATTTGTAAAAAATATATATTATTTAACAAATTGTTTAAAAGTTTAATAATTTGTATCAAAAAAAAATTTAGATATCCAAAATTCTTATAAAAATATCATAAATATTCAAAAAAAATATAAAAATTTTAATCAACATTTATTATTTAGTAGGTTTATATGAAAAAGTTTGGGAAGGTTTTTGCTGGATGGATTAATAACCGGTTCAGTTATAGAGTTGGGTCACTTGACCGTTCATTTTCACCTCTAAATGCAGACTGGTACTGGGCCAGGCCAAGCCCAAATGGGTCCAACTTGATTATAGAAAGTTGTAGGAGCCACTTCGCACTATCCTTTCCTATTTTGGTTCTTTTATGGGTTTTAGTCGGCGGGATAAGTTGGACTCTTGTTTTCTGGCCCAACTGAGTCTCGGCCCATCATTTGTTGGATTGTTTTGGACTTTAGGCAATTAGGCTTGGTAGTTAACTTAATCACATTGCTTATCAACAAATATATAATGGTAATTTATAAATTAATAATGTGATTCACATTATATTTGGTTTCGTGTATCTGACTTTCATAAAGGTTATTATTAGATTAATTATAAGCCATGGAGTGGGCTTTGGATTTATATGTTTATATTCATTATCAGTTAAAAGGCAACAACTTAAATGTGTTGAAATAAGAGCGTGTTTTTGGCACACAAAAATCTCTGATATCATTTTTATTCATAAGTTACGCAATTGGAAAGATAAGTGTTATGATATTTTATGCCCAATTCAAAAAGAAAAAAAAGGGTTTTGAAGTCGAGTTATTAGTGGGAGTGGTTTCTCTATTTACCCTCAATTCACCCATCCCGGACTCTATTAATAGATTTTGGTTTTCTTTTTCCTTTTTTTTTTGAAAGACAACTTTATTACATCTAGAAGAAACTATAACTTTACACTTTACAAAACATTAAAGGTAACCAAATCTTTTCACAAAATCTTCATATTAGATTGATTTTTCTAGCTAAATATACCCCGAGGACCGAATGTCCTCTAATATCTTCACCTTGCACCAATTTGTTTGTGAAATGTACTTTATTACTTGACTTTCAAATGCACCAACAAACAATCAATACATTATGAGATTTTATTGGGTTTAATTCTGTATCTTATGCTAGTATTTACTTGTTGGATGTTAGGTTTAGTCATGTTTCTTTCTTCTAAATAAGTGGTTTGAAATGTCTCTTGAAACTATTGGTGGAGCGCATTCTGGAGACACCAATAGATAGATAGAAGACCAAGCGGTCGATCCTTAAACTTGTCACGCAGCCATCTTCTTCCATCAACTAAACAGACTCTTAGATCTTGTTAGCAGAATTAAGAAAAAAAGAGCTAGTTATTAGAATTGGATATATATGTTTCTTAGCTTGTACCATTCAAAATTTTATTTTGTTGTATCAAATAGACCGACTTGTGAATAAATTTTAGGTATTAGCAATTATTAGTTATAGATTTTTGTAAATTAAGCATGTTTGTGCATTAGAGGTCAGAGCGTTACATGATTGGTTGAGTATCGAGTTTACCTCTACCCTTGAGGAAAAGCTTAACATAGAGAAGAATGATGATGTTACCGTTCATGATGTTTATTTCTCACGTACTAGTTATTTGACTCAAGTTAGCTTTTGTGTTTACCAATTTACTTCAATTCAAACTTTGCATCTTTTCTTTTAGGTGCCATGTGTTAGCTACGCATCTTGCAACTTGTTTTATTTATATGAAAACATATTCTCAAGAGATCAACATAATTGGCATATTGTAAATTAAAAAAAAAAAACCCATAATTGGACCAATTTTAATATTTGAATAAGGTTAATACTAGCAAAAAACAGAGTCTCGTATTTGCAAAGTAAAAGTCACTCCATTCAAATTGGATATATTAAAGCAATAAAATTTAATTAAAATACACGTGCTTTTTTTCAGAAAAAAATGTCTTATTATCCCTTAACGGCTTAACATGATCAAATGTTGACGAAAATTTATTCCACATGCGTAAACATTCTGAGGTGGCTACTTTCTTTTCTTATGGATGAATTTGTATTTAATGTTGTAAAAGATGAGAGAGTGTTTCAAAAAAAAACAATAAAATAAAAAGAGAAGAAGGAGAAAAATTATTAATATCACATGAACAATAAAACGTTTGCATAGCTACACGTGCTAGTAACTAACGTGATCGTTCATTTCACATGTATGTGTTCTTTAAACCAATGCTTTAAAATTAGCTCAGCTATCAAACCAACCGTCCTAGAAACAATTTAATGATTTTTGCACCGAGTTAGACCGGTTTTGCTTATTTTAACGAGCATGAGATTAGGTAACGTCCGCCTAAGGGGTGGATGGTAGATAAGGGTGCAAAATGAGTCGAGCCGCTCGTGAGCTACTCGAGATCAGATCGATAAAAAGTTAGAAACGAGCCGAGTTTTATCGAACTTGAGCCGAGCTCGAGCTTGAAAAAAAGCTCATTTAACCCCTAGCTTTTGAGCTTTACGTATCGAACTCGAGCCGGCTCGTGAGCCTAAACAAGCTTTTTATTTATATATTTTTATTTAATTTATTAAATATATTATATAAATAATATCTATCATATATAAAGTTATGACAAAATAACATTTAAATAATATGGATAATGTTCTATATAAAATATATGATTATAAATATATATCAAAATTGAATATAAAAATATTAAAAATAATATTTTAAGAAATACGCGAATCGAGCCCGAGCCAAACTCGAGCATGAAAAAATATTTGTCGAGCCGAGCTTGGGTTCGGCTCGACTCGTTTGCGCCCCTAACGGTAGACTTAGTAGTGCAAGCTTTTTAAGTAAATTTACTCTTAAATTTAAGAAATAGATATCCAATCAGAAATTTAACAATATAAAACAACAAACAAGTATACCTAAATACCTAATGGAGATTGGAATTATCCTTAATACATCTTGCAATATCATTTCTATCGTTCAGTCATCTGATTGCGGTTTAACAAGTATTTTAAATAAGTCGACAAACAGTGATTTATACATAATAATTGAGTTAGAATGATTTGAGAAAAAAAGTATGTTAGGTTTCTAATAAGGACAGTTTACTTTTTTTAACATCACAGAATCAATCATTTATTTCTTCTTTTTTAACTTTTATTATTGTTTTTTGGCGTCTTAGTTTGACTATGTTTGATTTTAAAATATATCCGTAAACCATAAGGAATTACTATATATACCATGTTTCACTCGCGTTGGATCGACAGCCTTCACTAGCTAAGTTATTACTTTTTTTTTAACGGCCAACGAATAATTTTTAAGCTTAATCACCCGGGTAAACCCATTGCCGAAAGACCACCCACGCCCGTGAACACAGACAGCGCTGGTGACCCGGTTCGCCCACCATTCCAAGGAAAACCCACCACCCAAAGGTTCACTGTAGTAAAACTCTTGGCCCACTAAAAACATATTACATCTAGTTAGACTCCAACCCATGACCTCCACTTTAAAAAGTCATGAAGTATCTACTCTTAAACCAATTGATCTAAGACTCATTGGCTAATTGACTAGCTAAGTTGTTACTCAATCCACAAATTTCGTTTTAATGTTCAAAAGTCAACCAAATACAATAACATATAATTAAAAAAGAAAAAACATATATAATATAGTTCAACAAGGACTAAATGACATCGAATTAATTATCAAATTGGAATCTGACTATGCTAATAATTCAAAATCTTGTCATTTCTCAATCTCGAAACAAAAATATATCATATTTAATTAGAAAAACTATAAATTTAGAGGATACGATATTTGGGAACGATTAACTATAACATGAAACTATTATTTTTAATTTGTTAAACTTTTAATTAAAATTTGAATTTCGTTTCTTTATAGTTTTTATTGCCGACCTGAAGAATTACCAATTAAAAATATTTTACTTAAAGTTGAACATACATAGCTTATTTTGATGTATATTTAGAAATTAATAAAAAAACAATTGCTTGTTTACTTGTCGTTTTATTATAAACGTTTATCTTAAGTGATACATCTATTTTGAAATTATGTTAAAAAAATGGGTGTCGGGTGTCCTATTAAATATAAGTAATTTAATCACATAAATTTCTAAGAAAAAAACATAGAGGATTAGTATTGCACAGGTATCATTTTATAATAAATCTAATATTAGAATGTATAAAAAATAATCACATAGAAACGAAATGTTTAAAATTATGTAAAATAAAGGTAACAAAAGAATATAAAAACTACGTTTTAATTAATATACAACAAAGAAATAAAGGGGAATTCCAAATATAAAAACTTGTCATGTATATTTTTCTTATCACGCTTAAAAATTATTGTCCTTTGTATGTTAAAAAAATAAAAACAAAATTAAAAAACTTTATTCCAAGACAATATATAATTTTATGATGTTAGAGAATTTATTCTGGATCATCCAATAACTATCAATTAACGCTAGATTTAGCCCGGGATTGTCCGGGAAAACCCGGGGCCGGGTCTCACTACTCAATGAATATTCATCTGGATTCACGGGTACCATCACCCACCTTTTGAACCATTTTAAAAAATATAGAAACCAAAGAAAACTAAAACAACACTATGTAAAAGAAAAAAGAAGAGAAATAAATAAGAAATGTTGATGTATTGTTGATGTAACACACGGGAAAAAAAGATGAAAACGGGACCTTTGCCGCACCTTAATGTAGTTTAGAAGAAGAAATAAATTGATGCGTGTTGCTATTGCCGTACTAAAAAAGACTCATAATTCAAAAAACAATTAAGAACAATTATGTCACAACGGTTTTATACATTCATGATTCATCCCATATATTCACACTAATATCAAATTTCAAATACAAATAGTATGTGTGTGAGAGAGAGAGAGAGTATTGAAAAGAGAGAGAGAGAGATAATAACATAAAAATCAATCAAAAGAAACTGCAAACATCTAAATTACCTCATCACCATAACCTAAATCATGAAATCACACACCAAAACAAACATCAAAATCACCACAACAACAGATCACTATCAAGCAATCGGACGCTTGCCAGGGTGATCAGCAGCCTGAAGCGTTTTATCGATGAGTTTACGCGCTTGTCGGCTTCGAATCTCGACCCTTACGCTGTTGGTCTTGTCCATCTTCACGTACACCTTCTTCGGCTTCTTCCGTTTCAACGCCTTCACCTTCGACTTGATCGTCTGGATCAAACTCTCGAATTGATTCGTCATCACCGGAGGATTTGAATGAATGTGATGTTGTTACGTGTACAATAAGTATTATACATGTAGGTTTATTGAGAGCGAATGAGGAGGAGAGTTTTAAGTTGTTAACAAACTGTGAATGAGGACTTTGAGTTTTCAATGTTTATTTTGTAGGTATTTATGGAGTTAGTTGCGTACCTGATTTGCATTTAATTTTGTTTATTTATTGTTGTTATTTTGAATAGTGGAAATGAGTTTGGTTATTTTAGGTGTTTAAGTGTTATTAGGGTGTTGTGACGTGAGGGTGTGGGAGGTGACTCGGTGAGTAATACCGTATTTAGACACGAGAGCAAGCACCGTCCTTTGGGTGTGAGTCGGGGTGTGGCTCTTATGGCCGTCACTGGGACAACGAGTGTAGGGCTCTCGTCTTTTTAATTTTTTATTTAAATATAAGTAAATTACTCGGTTATATTTTAGCACATCGTTTTCTAATTTTTTTATTTTTATTAATAGGTGAGTCATAGTCATCGCTCCTTATACCTTTAGTAAGTGTGAGGGTTGAAATCTAATAGTTACATATGAACATGACATTTTTTTGTGAATCTTTATTAAAAGAATTAGGAAATTTTGTTTTCGTTTTACCTTTTCAAAGTGTATTGCGACGTTTGGTATTATCAAATTAAAAGGGATTTTTTTAAGAGGGTGGGAATAACTTTTGCCTTCATATTTCTTTTTTTATTTTTAATCTTTAAATAAAATAGGTAACATGATTTTATTTGTTCTTGTTAGAAAATATCAATTATTCTTCTCTAGTTTCATCTTCTCTTTTCTATAATATTTTGGGAAAATAGTGTTTTTTATAATTAGTTTTCGATAGTTGTGCCTTTTCATTCTTATAAATATAGTTGTTGGAGATGATGAATACATATGTTTGGGAACTATAGAAAGTTGTTACTTGTTACTATTCGCCGTTTAAAACAACAAACAAAAATTTATAAATTAATTTTGTTCTCATTTTTTTAAATTTTCTGTTAACATATAAATGTATTTCCTCTAATAACATGTAAGATCTAGTATTTATATATATCAACAAATATTTTTTTATTATCTATATATAGATATAAATTTTATGAAAAACTGAGTTTTATAGAAAAAAAATTTGTTCCGTAGTGTAAAATATATTGATTTTGAACATAACTTAATTTTTAATAAAATTTATATTGAAACAAATATAAAATAAATAAATAAAACTATGCATTTAGAAATTTTTTAAAATATTAAATATTATTAGAGAAAAACTTAATTAGGTTAAATGAAATATAAAAAATAAAATTCTTAGAACTGAAATTGCTTTGTTGAATAGCAAGCTATTGGATTTGAATACGTACAATAATTACAACTTGATCATACGGTAAAGTTAGACGCATGATTTAGTGGGATAAAACGATAAACACATGGTTATATGTTAGCATACAAAATGAATAACAATCATGACTTGAACATAAGAAGTTTGACACCCCAGCGTAACAAGTTAGACACGTCATTATTAAAGTTTTGTGTTATAACGTATTACAACAATCAAACCTAGAAAATTGTGCGTTATATGTCGCTATGAAACTTGTTTGTTAAATCATATTACAAAAGTGCGACAAATTACATTACAAAGTGCATCAAACCTATAGAATTGGCACATTATTGTACATGTTTGATACATTCTTACAAACGTGTGTGCAAAACAAAGTACACACTACAATAACTTGGAAAATTTTGATGCTTTATTCTAAAGGTTTAGATGTATCGGTTATGTATGTTTTGACGCCCCGCTATAAACTTGTGCGACAAAACCAATTAGAACACTACATTGCCGTGTCTAACTCATTGCTTACTAGTGCGTTGAAGAGTTACCTTTTAAGGCACTACCTTTAAACCCGCTCACAATGATGTAGTATTAGAAGTAAAATAAATTAATAGATTGTTATTAGAAAAAATAAATTAATATGATTTTCATCTTTCTATATTGACTTAAACAAAGTCATATAACTTGTCATACTTGCTAATAACATTACGAATAATGTTAAAAATAAATCAAAACATAATATTCTCTAATGAGCTAAACTAAAGATGTCTTTTGATAATTTATTTATAGTTTAGAATGAATTTTGACTTTTTATGATGATAATTTAATAAGCTATACAAAATAGTAAAATATGATAAAAGTATAAGATATAAATTAAATTAGAAAGAACAGTTGTTTGGAGGTGTGTGATGGATGTCTTGTTTTTCTCCTAAAAACATAGATTATAAAGAAAAATTTATGTTTTAGATGAATTAAATTGTTCCGAACACTTCTTTTTCTAATTTCTCCATATGCAATTACTATTTTGGGGCTTCATCATAAAGGATTTTTCTAAAGTATATGTATCCCCTTCCAAAAATATAATTCATATACTTTAGAACTTGAGATGAGTCAAGCTCGAGTAACATAGAATTAAACAAATCGAGCCTATGTACAAAACCTCAGTCTCTAGCTTGTTTACTTCAAGCATACAATATGTTTATTTAACGGTGATAATTTTTTCATAAATATAAAAGCTAGCCAGAGGTCGGGCAAAATACACAGAATATTACATGATCGAGATCACCACAGTTGAGATGGTGATGAAATTAATGATGTTTCTTTTACACCAGTGACTAAGGTTTTGATTATTCAAATGATCACTAATCAACATAGTAGCAACATGGAGACATGAACAGGAAAGGAACGCACATTTTACTAAGAAAATTGTCAACCCCAAGCATCATCACTCATCAGTGATGAATAATGCCATTTAGTGCATTTCTGAAATGGTTGTGCGATCACAACAAAAACAAAGCAGCATATAAAATAAATTGATGGACTTTGACAAGCATACAATTATGCAACATAACTATAGTAAAAGGAGCAAAAATGTATAGATGGAGGGCTAAATAATCTATCTTTTAGACTATTTGTAACGGTTGACTAGTTAATATATCATTTAAACGTCACGTATATAAAAATCATTTCATTAAAACCTCTTTTAAATCAAGTTTAGCGGTTAATTAATGTTTGAAACACCTATTTTTGCATTAATATAAGAAATTTTGTGTTTGAAACTCATTAAGAGCCTGGAACCCTATAGATTTGGAGCTTTTTTAATGTGTTTGGAGCCTTATTTGTGTTCATGTTATCATTATGGAACCCCACTACGTCTGGTCTTAATACGGGGGCCGAAACTGTCGTCCTCTAGTCATGTTCCTTAGTGGCTTCGTTTTTCCAAATGAAATGTCCTTTGATTGCATTTATGATCTGACCACTTTCGTTTTGTTTGTTTCCTTTTAAACAAAAACACTGCATAATTTTATGACCTAAACGCTTAAGATATTTTTAAAATTATTATATTACAGTATACATTGAAGTACAACTTTAAATGGATATGCACCAAACAGTAATCAATATAGTTCCTTTATTGTTTTACTAAAAGCATTTTTTTATCTGTAAGATTTTACAAATATCTACATTAAGTGATCTAAATAGAAAAAATATAGAATTTAATTACTATTTAGTATTATGTTTTTTTAACTTAACATGAAATAAAAGATGGTTACATTCTGACTAGTTTATCCCTTTCATAATTTCACAAAAAAATCTGATTAGCAAATGAGTGTTATTAAATTATATTTTTATCTAATGAAAATAATAATAATCTTTATTACCGATTTGAATAGAAGCAGCCTAGATAGACCGGTGACTTGGTGTTTCAGTTAAATTAAATTTGAATAAATGAGAAACCGGTTTCAATAATTCTGGTCTTAACCAAGAAAAATGAAGATCTATTGCCCCAAAAGTCAAACGGGTAACATCTACGCTACAAAGACATTCATATTGGTTGGTGACTTTGTTCTAAAATTTTCTATTCAATAAACTTGCAAATTTAATAATTCATATTACTAATACATAACTTCAAAAGCAAAACTGAGACATACCCTGTGAATGTGAATTAAAGACCAGATACTGGCCGAGAGTCGGACCATAACATTGCTGTTGACAGTAGTGCGATTGTTGCGGTTTCAACTCGAAGACGATGTGGCCCAAGTCCAACTGCTGTTGCTCCTGCTTCTACGATTGACTTTACTTCGTCTTCTGTGAAGTCTGGGATATAAAACCAACAAATGTAGCATCAAAATATTGCTTCAAAGTTCAGAAGGTTCGTGTGATGAATTAGAGGTCAAAATTAGAGGTCAAAATTAGAGGTCAAAATTAGAGGTGTAAATGAGCCAAGTCGGCCGGCCTTAAGCTCAACTCCACTCATTTAGTATTTCTGATTTTTTAACTATTTTTAATATATAGTTATAATTATTTTGTTATATATGTTTATAATTATAATTTTTATATTTAATATAATATATTTTTGTTCCTCTTATTGTAATCATATATATAATAGTAATTATTATGTAAATTTTAATTTAATATATTACATAAAATATTATCACGCTCGATTAAGCTCCATGACCCTAGTAAAACTCTATAAGTGAAGCTCAAGCTCGTTTATCAAATGAGTTTCAATATAAGCTCGAGCTCATTTAAGTTCAACTCGATTTAGCTTTTAAGAAGCCTATCTCGTGTAGCTCACAAGAGGCTTGAGTCTTGACTCGTGTATACCCCTAACCATGACGTGTGAGTGAGAGACACACACACCAACACACACACACACAAACAGAGGACTAACCTCCTTCTGGTCCAACGATGATTGAGCCAACAGGTTGTGTCTGAGACAGAGCCAAGGCATTTAAAACTGGTGTAGCCTCAGCTGCAGCTATAAAAGATAGTTTTGCTTGTGAAACCTAAGGTTATGACAAATGGAAATACAAGTGTCAAAGTAAAAAAAATAGGAGACGACTCGTTAAACAATTACAGACATGAAATAATCCTAGAATCAAAAAAAGAAACCAAAATTTATGACAATTATTTTTGTCACTCTGCGCTAAACTGGTACAAGACTTAAAACCTCCACACACCCAACCCGTACAATTGACTTACAATAGGTAAGAGGGCACGGACTTTTAAAGGAGGGTTCAAAGCCATTTCATGTAGCCGTTGACCTACAATATGCGTTAAAAACATGAACATAATGAGCTAAAAGATTACACAAAAATTAAGCTGGTATCTACACCAACTTAAGGGGTGCATAAAAATGATACTTTACATTGTTTAGCCGCAGCCAATATTACTCGTTCCAATCTATCCACTCTGTTCTCAGAAATTGAAGGAGAACGCTCAGTCAAGAGTGGTGTTACACTGCTTGCTCCAAGCTCCTAAGATTACAAAGCATACAAATTAGCTTTTTACGATAGAAAAATAGAAGTTCTAAATAGGTGGCAATATGGGTGGCGCATGCGCAAAATTGGGAAGCGTACATATATTGTTTGTGCATGCAAAACAGGGCACGCTTGGTTGGGTTGAACCACAAATGCACTGTCCATGTCTTTAAGTTCACCAATAATATTAATCTAAATCTTTAAATAAAACAATAAAGATGTTTATATGCCTCAAAAATATACTTTAAAAGACTTTCAACTTGTTCCCTTTATAAGTAATTTACTTTTTTATTTGACTCATTTGAGATATTTAAAATTCCAAATCAACCAAATTACAAGTAAATGGGTCAAAACTGCCCTCTAAAGTTCTAGTAAGATAAGACTCGCTCCATTTATAACTCATACTGTGCATTTCTCTATAAGCCAGTCAGATCGACCACCCTTCAGGGTACCTATATAGACAATAACCATATGTCATGGAAATTCATGTTCGCACATAAACACACAGTAAAACACATCAAACCATAGAGTAACCCACCAAAAGCAGCAAACACATGCCACTGGGTTGTATTAGGTGACACTAATTTTGGATTCTCAAGGGCAACAATATCTGCTCCAGTGCGGTCAATCCTCTCTATACACCCTTCAACCAGACCTCCTTTTCCATCAAAGAGCTCTATCCTTGCAAGGATACAAAATATGATAAGAAACCACACTTTAATCAAGTGTAAAGAAAAAATGAAGTAACTGCATATCCAAGAAACTAGTGCGACCTCACAACAAAGTATAGAAACGTGTTTGTCATTACTTTGCAAAATGTATCATTCTTCTGCATTTTTTAAGACAGAAGTGAATATCAGTTTAAGCTTCAAATTTAAGCATTCATAAAGAAAATTTCCACCCCTAAGATCTCTGACAACATCTTCGACAATCACAGGATACCTCTAATTGTATAATAAATAACATTTTCTCAGTTGTCATCATAGAGTACGGTGTCTTGGTTGTCATAGAGAAGACGAGTGCTGTATAACTTTTATCAATTTACAAACTAAACATTTACATAAATGTATGTTTCAATAAGTACCATGTGACTATGAAACAACCTAATGAATGATTAAGTTCTTAAGGTTCCGATATCATTTATATTCAGCCAAGCAACACACTCCACAAAAGGTTCTTAAACAACCACCCAACCAAGATCCAAACATAGTCACATCAATTTGTTCAAGATAATGAAATGAGGTATCATATGCAAGTTGGTTCTTGAATTATCAAATCCCCAACTATTGTTGAAAGGAAGGCATATAAATATATAATCCTAGATCAATGCTCTTATTTCCAAATCAAACAATCATTAGGCTTTAAACATATTTAAGTCAGCTAAGAATAGTGACAGGAAAATTGAATCAATATGACTTTGATTACAAGTGACATCGCTTAAACCTGCCATGCTTCCACATAAAAGTTTGCGTCCACAGCCAATGGCAACTAAACTCAAGTGACGGCGAAGGGAGTTCCAACCTCACTGATACTCAGCTTGGACTTAGTATTCGTTGTCTAATATTTGAATTATAATCATTTATCTCAATTACATCCACCTTATATTGTTTATTTTTGGCATAATTGTTGTGATTTTAAGGACATTAGGACAAGGCAACTCGGTTATGGTGTTACCTGATGGATGCAATACTAAATGGACTTGAAGTCAAAGTATTCAAGTAAATTGCAGAATATTGATGACATATTTGCAGATGAATCAAAGAAATAGAAAAGAATCAATCACACATCTTATGGTTACTTAAAAATATTGTTTCCTACTTTGATTTATGAGTGTGATATCTCTAGTTTCCATAGTGAAGTTTGTGTACTTGTCAAAACCCGTAGTGCTTCTGTTCCACATTTTTTTCACAAGTCACGACGACTATGGTGGAAATCATTGAAATACCAGCATTCAACGGTATTTGAAGGACATGGAGTTCACCAATGACCAAACCACTTGCTCTCCTACCATATTTACAATTGTTCTCTACTTCTGTTGTTTGTTTTCATATATGAGTATTAGAATCAATGCATAGGAACAAGCAAGCAACATATAGAGGATTCACCATTCAAGAAATGGTAAACAAACAATCCCTAAAATGACTCTGAGTCCCAGAATCTCTCAGTTGCGTATTTGATCAAGCCGAAGTTAACGTATCGATACGTGCTTACATTTTTAGTTACCATCCATGACTCTGACTACTGTTGGAAACTTGGATATGACTTCTTAGTTTACACAGATGTCCTCTCCATACTTTGTATATAAAAGCATCTAAAATTTGTTTTCTTCTTTAATCAACAAATCCATGTCATCTATTTTCTCTCTTCTCCCCATTAAACTGGTTCTGATCTCAAACACCTACACAGTAACAAAAATCCTACAACCATAAGTCCATAACTTAATAGGATACCTAAATCTCCAATATTTTCTTTCAAACTTTTTCTATTTGCCAACAAGGCCTTCTCCATCTTGCTTCCTAAGCACTTAATTCTGCTTCATAACCATTAGTTTAACAATACCTCATCTACCCTAGCATTTGCAGTTTAACTACAACTCTACAAGTTCTAGAAGAATGTAACTTTCTGACAACGATAACACTGATTAGCTTACAAGCAAATAAATATACCGCAATGCTTAAACCACAAGCATGTCCGATCAACGAAAAGTAAAGCAAAAGCACACACACCTGTCATCTGCGTTCAACCTCAGAACTTTAGTCATATGCCAGAATTCATCACCTTGCACACGAACAGCAGAACCCTAATCAATCAAACAAACAAACTATCAAATCAATTTCACCAGTGTGCGACTCTGAGTGTATTTGTGTGTGTAAAAGAGAGATGTATATATATTTGCCTTAGAGGAAGGGAGGACATCGGAGAAAAACCGAGGGAGACCACCGCGAGATTGATTGGAAGAATCAGATGAAAATGCTCTGACGGTGGAGGTTTTCCGGCATGAGCGGTTGATGACGACGGTGAAACGAGGGCTCCAACAGAGAGCTTGCATTTGATGCTTGCTTATAGGTTATAACAGTGTGTGGTCATGGAGATTGAGGTTGAAGGTGGATAAAGTGAAGATGGTGTAGGAAGAAGAAAACCCTGGTTGTTGGCAACATCTGCACGAAATGTAATATTGTTGATGTTTAGGGTGCGAAATGAAAATAATGTAAATTTATTAAAGAATTTACCGAAATAAACATTTTACCAAATTAACCATTGACTTTGTAAATTACGAAAATAACTAAATGATTTTGGCCCTCACTTTCGGCGAGGAAACCACATGAATCCTCGTTCACGTTGGCAAACTTTTTATTGCCCACGTGGTATTTCTCGCTCATGTGTTGAGTAATTTAACAACATATTTAGCTGAGGGGCATGTTAAACTAAGCGAGGGATTTGACTTTTTACTCGTCAAGTCGGCGAGATAAGGGATGTGGCCATCTGCTCACTTAGTTAGCGAGGACACAAAAAAAGAGGCGAGATATGTGATCAAAATCTCGCCTAGTCAGCAAGAAGACAATTATTTAGGCCAGAGGATTTGACCCCTTCCTCGCTGAGTCAGCGAGCGATGCACCTTTTGATGCGAGGAGATTTGACCCTTCCTTGCCAAGTCAGCAAGAGCCTTGGTTACTGAGGAGGGGAATACCGTAATCGAGGCGAGGACCACAGTTATCGGTAAAAGTCATTTGCGACGTCATAGATCTATGGGCCTAACAAGCCTATTTGGTGCTAAAGCTGAGGTTATTGTCGGCTCCTGATGACGTATGCTTGTTTATCATGGGAACCAAGTACACTTAGCTAATCGTTATATACTTGTAAACTTAATCTTGATCAAGGTTTGATTGTAGCTATATATGTTATATAAACTTGCATGATTCATAACCATTGACATGAATTGTTACTTACAAATCTTGTATATATATATATATGTGTGTGTGTGTGTGTGTGTGTGTGTGTGTGTGTGTTTAACCATGGAAACTCACCAACTTTCATAGTTGACTTTTTATTTTTAACATGTTTTAGGATTGTTACTTGAAGAAATTCTTCTTGTTCATATAGGACTTGGATTTAGTTAAATAAACATCTTATGTTGTTGTTTAAATCTTTGTTGTATTATAATGATTTAATTGACTACTTTTATTTAATGAAAATGGCATTTAATATTATTTCAACTTATTTAATCTCATGAGCTATGAACAATCGTTTCACATTCATCCGCCTCGATGATTCCGCCGTCGGTCGGGATGTGACAAAAATGGTATAAACTTTTGTATTAACGAACAAAACTCATGTTTGGGCATAAAGAATTTCACATTATCACTAGGTTTAAATGTGAAGATATGACGGTCGAATTATATTTCCCCGGACGAATGAAATGATTTTAAGTACAAGTTGTACTGAGCTTAGACTTCATGGTTAATTAGTTCTATTTCATTTGTTGTTTATCGCGATGTAGGTTAGTTTATTTTAAAAATTTTAGGGTTATTGGATTTTAATAATCCCAATGTTTATATCTTGGTGGAGATTAATCCTAACTTAGGAAATGTTTACAAACACTCCCAACTTTGAGATTATTTTATTCCAACATTCCCTTACTAAATATAAGTTAACATTCATTAGTTTTTTGATAAAATGGGCCCAGCTTTGAGCCATTTTTAGCTCTGCCGCCTTCCAGCCTCTATCAAATTTGTTTTTGGGTGTTTATCCTCCATCGTCACCTGATATGTACCTCCAACGAGTCAAGTGGTTCAGATTAGGAAGTGGAGATTGATGGGTTTCAAGGTGCAAAAGTTTCAGATTGACGGATCTGATTTGGTTTAGTGTTTTAGTCATATAAATAGTTCACGTCATCAAAAAAGTAAAGATGTTAACTCTTAGTTAGTAAATGATCGTTGGAGTAAAATAAGATTAAAGTTGGGAGTGGTTGTAAACATTTTTTGAGTTGAGATTAATCACAACCAAAAAATAAAGTTAGCATTATTAAAATTCAATAACCTTTAATTTTATTATGGATATGAAATGATTTTGAAGTACAAGTTTTTTTATTTATTATTGTATTGAATTTATATTAAGATTTTAATAGATATGAGATGCTTATATTTTATAATATTACCAAATAAAATGTTAGTTAATACAAACATGTTTTAATAAAAATAAAAATCATTTTATCATTAAGGTTCATTCAAATGAAAATCTCATTTTTGCGATGGTTGGCTTGTTGCATCAAAGACGTATTTACGAAAATATTCTGAGTTGACATATGCTATTGGTTGATATGGATTAACGTTTCCATCTGCTTTTGATTTTGATAAAACTTGTGATGACAGTGGGGCTCTACATTGGTCGCGGTTATGGCCTTGTGTACAACATCTAGTGCATACAACTTTGTTTACTTCTTTCCCCTAAACCCTAAATTCTAATCATGTGACAATATATGTTTGTTTTCATGCAGTCTACAAGCTAGTCTTTTATTCATCAGCAGTGGCTGCATAAGAACAAAATCAGGAGGTATCTATCATTCATGATGAGTTTGAAAAGGATTTATGGACTTCTCATATGTAGCCTTGTAAATATCTTTACTAAACTAGTTCAAAGCCTTGTAACTAAAATATGATATATTTAAAAATTTTGAAATAGTAATCGCATGACCACAAGGTAAACCAAAAAGTTCTTATTATCTACTACATGTTCTACTCCACAAGTCAACCAAACTTTTTTTGCCTCCGTCTGTAACATCAAATTTGTGATTATCGATTCAACCCAATGGAGCTACTACTAACATCGGATTCTACAATTACGACCAATTTAAAATTTCATTTTGACCGTTAAGAACAACATTCATAAAAATAGATAAATCCTTATCATAAGATGTATCAATAAAATGAGTATAAATAGTCAATTTATAAGATAACCGCATAGAGCTTTGACTTCTCGGTTTTCTAAAAATAATATGTATTGATTCAACATATGTAATAATACTAGATATACTAAAAACATGTTTAAAACATTTATCTTTTACAAATTTTTTGTTTTTATGTTTCGTGATTTCATGCTCCATAAGAGAAAAAGATAGTGAAAGAAACATTATATATGAAAGGAACCATCTCCAAATACAGATCAATACAACATATAACATGCTTATTGCCTCTGAATCAACAAAAGGGAAAAATATTTGATAATCCAAACACTTATGGAAGTGGAAATTAGGGCTCGCTAAATCAAAGTAAGACATAAATCGGGAATTCAAAAGCGCAAATAAAAAATCGATATAAACAAAAATTCAAGGATTTGATATTTTGGTATATGTTTATTTTGTTTATCTTAGCTGGATCTTAAATAATCAATGTGATAGTTTACCAAGTACTCAAATTTATAGGCCTACCCTATTTAGCAAGGTAAGGGATGTTAACTCATTACATGAAATTGATCTTATCCCCTCTTGTTTGTTCAAAGCATAAGATTAAACAGAAATTTTGCGATAAATTAAGAAAGTTTGGAGGAAGAAATGGGGTACAGAAGCAAAATCAAATCAAATCAAATTCAAAACCCACGAACAATCATCAATGAAAAGCAAACAAACCTGATAGATCAAAATGGAGACAAACCACAACTACAGTCGAAGGATTCAAGGTCCAGTTAAAACCATTGAAGAATTAAATACGATATTGAAATGTTACCTATTAAAATTGTTCAAGTACTACAAAAGGAATTGAAAGTATCAACAAAGTGAAGATTATCTAGGGTTATTGGCCAACATAACAGGAGTAGATAGACTTAGCAGAGCATAACTTTAGCAGCAAGAGTTTGAATGAGAATTAGGTTCTAGAAACAAATGACGGGTTTTCAAAGTCAGGTCATAAGGATCCGCATGTGTTTTCAAGGGGTTATTAGTTTGGGCGGGAAAAATAAGCCTGAGAATAAATTTGAGAATGACATGTATCTAATATTGTAAAGGATTATTAGGATAGATATTTTCTATTTTTTCAATGACAATTTATTCATATTGCGAGGATGCTGTAGTAATTAGTTCTCATATTTTTTGCTTTTCCTTCAATTTGACATCTACCTCTCAAATCTTTCCAAAATTTACATTATCTTGATTTGTGATTGTTGAATCAAGAAGAAGGCTGGTGCAACCAAAACCAATTCACTTAGATAATTTTGGTGCTACTTGCAAAGGCTTCCGAAGCTTAGCATGGAACTTCCGAAGGTTGTAGAGTTCTTCCGAAGACAAAGCGGAAGATCAAGTCTTAAGAGAACAATCAGAAGACTACTTCCGAAGTATGGAGAAAAGAAGAAGTTCCCAAGCCTTAGAAGAAGCAGCCTCTTCCGAAGTATAAGTGGCTTCGGAAGTACTTGTTCTTCCGAAGCCATTTAACCTTCGGAAGACACTGCT